>MU223911.1:763701-776703 GCA_018584345.1 Thuja plicata | reverse complement strand
TATATATATATATATATATTGGAAAATAGAAAATAAAAATTGTTTTGGGAAATAAGGTTCTCTCTATTTTTTTCTAAGAAAATAAATATTACTTCAAGACCAGATCATGATCAGATCATTATCTAATTAAATTGGACTTAGAAGAAGATTTAATACCTAAAAAGAATCCATTCAAATTTGAAAAAATGTGGCTTAAGGATGAGGAGTGTATGCTTAAAATAGAAGAATGGTGGAAAGAAAGAAGTTTTAAGGGATCTAAAACCTTTATTTTAAATGAAAAACTCAAACATCTAAAACATAGATCAATAGAATGGAACAAAGCTCATTTTGGGAATATATTTGAACAAAAGGAAGAAATAGAAAAAGACATAAAAGAATAAAAGGAGGTCATCCTTAGAGATGGGATGAATATCAAAACATATAATGAGGAAAAAAAACTTTTATGTACGTATGAGGATATATTTACAAAAGAGGAATCATACTGGAAACAAAGATCTAGAGAGGTATGGTTAACCAAAGGAGACACAAATACCAAACTCTTTCATAACATCTCTAAAGCTAAACGAAACTTTAACAAGATCACAACTATTAAAAAATATAATGGATCCATACTCAAAAATCTAGAAAGCATTGTGGCAGAATCAGTTAAATATTTTGAAGGAATGTTGAATAATTTTGAAGGATCAAAAAGAATAGCCCAAACTGATATTCTAAAAAATATTCCCAGTATTATTACTAAAGAACATTAAAAAATACTGAATGCTAAATTCACCAAAGATGAAGGAGAAAATGCATTGAAACAACTATATCCTAACAAGTCCTCTGGGCCTGATGCGTTTCCAAATTTCTTTTATCAACAATGTTGGAACTTTATAGGGAATGAAGTTGTCTTGGCATTAGAGGGTATGAGAAACTCAGGTAGGATACTCTGAGAGATAGATAATACCTTTATAGCATTAATACCAAAAAAACTTAACTCAGGAAGTTTGGATGATTATAGACCTACATCACTATGCAATACACTAGAAAATATTAACTAAAACTTTGGCAAAGAGGCTTAAAATGTTCCTGCCTATGCTCATTTCAGAAGAACAATCAGGTTTTATTCTTTGGAGGTCCATACTAGATGGGGTGATTATAGCTCAAGAAGTCATACATACCATCCATCATAACCATAACCCAAGCATGCTTATAAAACTTGATATCAGAAAAGCTTATGATAACGTAGATTAGATATTTTTGTGCAAATGTCTAGAATCCTTTGGTTTTTCTAGACAATGGATTAAATTAATATTTGAATGCATTTCAAGGCCAAAAATCTATATTATGGTGAATGGTAACCCTAGTAGTTGTTTAAATATTACACAGGGTATCAGACAAGGTTATCTCCTATCCCACTTTCTCTTTGTCGTTATGGTAGAAGCCCTAAGAAGAACACTAACCAAAGCAAAGAATGAGAACTTGGTATGTGGTATCAAGGAAACTGAGGAAACTGAGGCATGCACTCATCAACAATTTGTTGATGACAACTTCCTCTTTGGTCAGGCTAATGTTATCAAAGCTAGGGCAATTAGGAACATACTAAATTTGTATTCAACTATCGCTGGCCAGCAAATAAATAAAGAAAAATCTGAAATATATATTTTAAATACGTCTAGAGATGACAAACAAAGAATATGTAGGCTTCTATAATATAAAATAGGAGAATTTCCTTGAAAATATTTGACGCTACCCCTGGATAATGACAACAAATCAACAAACTTATGGAGTAAGGTATTAGAGAACATTGATAAAAAAATCTGAATCATGGAAAGGAAAATGGTTAACAAGCATCGGGGAAACTACTATGATCAAATCTGTACTCTCAGCTATTCCTATTTATTAGATGATGTGTCTAAGTATACCGAGAGGAATAGAAAAGGATATCAATAAAAAATAAAAAAAAACTTTTTTTGGCAAGGATCTAATGACAAAAAGAGATTAGCTTTAATTGCATGGGGTAAGATATATAAACTACTAGAGGAAGGAGGGTTTAATGTAAAGAATATAAAACAACAAAACATGGCTTTAGGAGCTAAACTAGTTTGGAAAATGTACAAAGATCTGGAGGCCAAACAGGTTAAAATTCTTAGATTCAAATACTTAGATGGAAGGGACCCGTTGAGTATTTTCAAGCACTACTCTCCTTCCAAAGGATCAAGGATCTGGAATTTCATACTAGAATTCCGGAATGTTATTATAGATAATATTACATTGGATATTGGGAATGGTAGCAGGGCATTGTTTTGGGAGGATTCATGGAATGCATGTCCACCTCTTAGTACTACTCTTAATAATGATCCAGAAATAGAGTTGGTTAAACATGTGAGGGGTGTATATGTGAAGGAATATATAGAGATAGTTGATAATAACCCAACATTGGGTTGGAAGTGGAAATCCTTCAACAACCTTGGAATATCTAAAACTTTTAGGATTAAAATTGAATAGGCTATTAAAAATAGGAAATTTAATCCATCAAAGGATCCAGATAGGATTATATGGGCTAAATCCAAAAATGGGGAATATAGCACAAAATATGGTTATCATTCTCTGAATAAAGTAGAACAAACCTAGACAACTCTACCTATTGATCTATGCTAGAGAAAACAGTGCTTTCCCAAGGCTGGAATATTCACTTGGGCTACAGTTCAGCATAAGATTTTGACAGTTTAATGGTTTCAAAAAATAGGGTATAATGGACCATCGAGGTGTGTTTTTTGTGAGAAAGAGTGTGAGTCTATAGATCATGTCTTTACCAATTGTGATTAACCATATAAGTGTTGGACATGGCTAACCAATCACTTAGGGTGGAAAACTGCATTACCTAATAAACTAGTGGATATTCTTACATCGTGGCCAAGAAGAATGGACTCTGGTTTGTATGGGAAGATATGGATTATAGTGCATTTCATAATGATATGGGAATTATGGAAGGAGAAGAATAGAAGGATATTTAAAAATTAAAAAAAATAGACATAGACCAAATTCTAAATAAAATAGAAGCGAGTATAGTAGAGGTAGTGAACAATCAAAATATGAATGGTAGGAGAGATATGGTTTTTTCACACTATGATGAGAAAATTTGTAAACTATGATATGGATTAAAGCTTCCTCCCTTTATAGGCCAAAGTAATATGGATAAGGAAGCTTTGAGGTGCAACTACACATGAAGACAACCCATCAATGGATGGTTCAAACTAAGCTTTTATGGGGCCTTTAAAGGCAACTCAGGTAGAGCAGGAGTGGGATGTTGCATTCATGATGAGTCAGGTAAATTGATTTCCTCCAAATCAGTGTTCTTAGGATTGGCGACCAACAATGAGGCTAAAAGGAGTGCCTTAATAGAAGGATTATTGATGTGCAATCTGAATCTAGATAAAATAGAGATAGAAGGAGACTCATCATTGATTATTAATGCCATCAGAGCAGGTAGTACACAAAATTGCAAAATTAATGGGTTGATTAAGAGGGCTCTAAATATATTAACATTATTCAAAAAATATATTATTAATCATACTTATAGAGAAGGTAACCAAATAGCCGATCTTTTAGCTAATAGAGGGGCAGTGGGCATGAATGAAGAAATCAAGGATGCAACAAACCAAGAAGTACAGATGTTAAATTTAAGGGAGATAAAGAATAGAAAAATATAGATCCAATATAGAAACAAATAGTTACAGATAAGAATAGTTGAATGATTAATACAAACAAAAGAGATAAATATTAAGGCAACAAAGAAGTAAATGTATGTTTTGTCTTGTAGTGAGAATTAGAAATAATCTAAAAAAAACATAAAAGGATATAAGTAAATCAAGGGATAAGAATCAATAGAAATGTAAAAGACCAACCATTTCACTTCTACATTAGCAATAACAAGGAATAATATTTAGAATGATTATATAAGGAAGATAGGTATCAATATGAGATAAGGCTAGCAAGTAACAAGGCTAATGGCTAAAACAATAAAATTGAGATGCACCAAATCATAGCTGGCCTTCGATGGGAAGATAACTATTAAAAGAATTAAAAAGATGATGCTTGTTACCTTTGATATAATTGTTTGAGAGGTATATATTATTCTAGGGAGTGAATACATTGAAGATGATAATAGTTATAGGGTAAACTCATACATTCCTCCAATTTTTATTGCCTCATCTCTACATGCAAATCTTAATATCAGGGATATTGGGAGGCTGTGTAGGAAATTTTTTAAAAGGAAATATTTGGCTGATCTTTGTAAGGTATTTGAGAGAATTAGAGATGACTTAACAATGCCTTGACCAAGAGATTATCAATAGTACATGGGAATTAATAGCATGATTCAATCCTTCCCAATAATGATGGTTGAGGATAGAAATAGTTACATTGCAGAGCTGCCAGCCATAACGAGGAATCTAGGTTTTTTATTTACCTTCATGCATATCAGAACCACCAGAGAACTTGAGTGGTTTGATAAATTTGTAATAGAGGATGAAGTGGGATTGTGTATTCACTATGATGAAATGTATGAAGAAGAGTAAATAATAATTTTGTTTATGACTAAATCGGTTATGTTGTCACTCAAAAAATAAAAAAGAATTGCATTTATAATGGGAAAATGAATAATTAGTTATGATTTAATGAATATATTGGATGTGTGTATGTGTTAATGTGACACATTACTGCATATTCATATATAGATATGTTTTAATATAGGCGGGAAACTATAAGTGGTTTTGTTTTCTCATTATAAGTGACAGTTGTAAGAATCAAAAATATGTGCACGTATATTTAGAATAAGCAAAGAAAAATAGTTAGTGATAAATAGAAATGATAAGGACTAAGGAATAATGATTTAGGCAGTCATCATGTCACCTTCAAAAACTAAGATTAAGGCATATGAAAAACACATGGAGAATTAATCATGAAGAAGAATAGGTTGAAGAATCATTAAACAATGAAATTAAACTAATATAACATTTCCTATCAGAGATAGCAATTATTATGACAACTAAATAGAAATTATTAAGTAATAAATAAAAGTAACGGAGCTAAGGAATAGCAGGAGAATTAAATTCAATATAATTCTTTTAGAAATCACACTAGGGATATAAAGGGAATAAGGAAACCTCCATTAATATCGACATAATAAAGAGATAAAAGGTAAATAGGTATGATATTTAGTTACTTTTGTTAATTTATCTTTCAATATATAGACTAATCGGAGGCATTTTACAGAGATGTATACCAATGTGTGTACGTTCCACATTAAACAGTCCTGAGACATGGCTTTTCTGGATAAAATAGCGCCAAAGCGATGGAATAACTTCTCAATCCCATGGATGACTTGGCTAGAAGAGCTATAGAATAGGTAATAGGTGATGGAAACTATTATTATAGTTTCACAATGCGTACTAATGGGGACATTGTCGAAGTTTTCATATCATGTTTGTTAAGAGAAGGGTATACAAGGATAGAAACCATAGAATTGAGAAGCAAGATCTTCATTAGTAAAATCATAGGGGGTTTGGAGGAAGTAATAGGTAGTATTAAATTTAGTTAAATGGTTCCATTCCCCAAGGATTATATGAAAGAAGCCATAGGGCTTCTGGAACATGATGGTAGGGTAAAACGTAGACCATGCTTAATGTTTAAGGATATGGAAATCTTTGATAACAACTAGGAAGAGGTAAAAATAAATATCCTTTTTCTAATAATGTGGAAACATGTCAGGAAGGTAATGGAGCCCAAATGGATTCTACATTATTTTGAGGCAGAAGGATTTCGTATTCCACCAATGGTCGATCAGCTCAAAAATGGAGAAAATGCAAAGCAACCCACCAATCTTCATCAAAAAATGATGGGTGAGTAGAACCACAAATGCTAAATTTGGACATGGGCATGAGAAGGAAATAGATGACGAAATAATGATATCAAACAAGGGGAATGAGGCATCAATAATAGTAAATGAAGGTTTTTTGTTTTAAAAGAAAATAAAAGGATATAAGAATGATAATAATCTTAGTTATGTTCCTTTTAAAGTATAATAGCAAAGGTAAAGATAGCATAGGGTGAAGACTAATATACTAAATAGATGTACAAAAGATAAGGATACAGTGAAATATTATGGTAAAAATTCAATATGAACATTATATGCTGGAAATCTGTTTACTGGATAACCAGAAGCATGAACAACATATATTCAGTTAGAAATTATATATATTTAAGCATTTACATATATATATATATATATATATATATATATATATATATTATAAGGTATAAAAATGTAAGATATGAAATTGATGTTACCAAAATGCAAAGTAAGGAGATTTGTCTATTAATTGTTGTTTGATTTGCTTAGAGTATGTTAATTTCCTTAACCCTACTTTACATTTAATTGAATTGTATTGATTGTGTATTGCAATTGTGATTAGGGAGAAGATAAGATGTTCCTCTTTTGTTCCCAAATGCACAAATGGGAGATCCAAGTTGATCAACCCCAAGGAAGGGCTAATGCACAAATGAATCAACTATTTGGAAAGGAGAATAACAAGAGGGGAATCTTAAATTCTATTAATTATATGTATAGATATGATATATGATAGTAATTGAAGAAATAGGAGAAATACACTAACCTTGAAATATTGCAAATCAAAGAATGCTATTTTATGAGGTCTGTAGACTATTTCTGGAAAATTTGATAGCTGATCCTGAACCAGAATGCAGAGACAAACAAAACCCAAAAATATTTTTCCATTCTGATGTCGTCTTATGAAAAAGGTTAACCTTGACCCATGAATTTCAACCTTGACCCAATAATGTTGACCCTGACCTACACAGGTCTGACAAAAAATTTGTTCACACCGTCTGAAAGAAATCCAAAAAGTGTATCCAGATATGGTCTCAAATCTGATGTTCTGAACCTGTACCTACAAGAAAAAGAGGATTGTTTGTTGTGGGGGAGGGGTTTTCCTTTGTCAAACCCCGATTTAGGAATTAACCTTGAAATCAATAAAGTATAGAATGCTAGCAAGTAGTAGAATTGAATCTAATAATGAAACTATGATATTCAATAGATATGCAATTGAAATTCAAATGTATGCAAGTATATAAGTATGAAAGGATGGAATTTAGAAACCATAAACCTCCATGATTTTATTATTGAAATCCACTTTGAAGAGATTATGAAAGAGTCTTGAGGATGCACAAAGGATCTTGAAGGAATATCACACCACCATGATGGCTAGATCTAGGGTTTTGAATGATGAATCTTGAATATTTGCACCTAATCCCTTCAAAGGCTTGAAAGCTTGAATCCTTAATCTTCAATGGAGAACTTGAATGCTTGAGAGGAATACTTGAACACCTTGAAAGCTTGGAAATATGTAGAACAATGGATGCTTGAAATTGTTTGCTTCTTGCCAAAATCTTAATTAGATCTTTTTTGCACTTAGAAGGCTTAAAGAAAATGAGAGAAAGAGGCTTCCTTCTATATGAAACTAGGGAAAAATATTCTAAGGAGGCTGACATAGGATAATTAAATTCCAATTAGACCCATTCCCTTAGAAAAGGACTTATATTAAATATAATTTAGGAATCAATGCTTCAAAACCCAAAACAGCCGACCTAGAAGTGCGAAAACTAAATTTTGGATGACCCCCGGTAGGCGACAAGTTTCCAATTTTGAAAGGGCAACCCTGGTCAAGGTTGAGGTCCACCCTAACCTAGGTCAAGGTCAAGGTCAACCCTAACCTAGGTCAAGGTCAAGGTTGACCTTGACCCAGGGGGTCAGAACCCTTGGAAAATATGCCAGGTGGGGTAGGAGGTGCCCAGAGAGGCCCAATCAGGGTCTTGAATAGGCACAGAAGTAGGAGATGGTGCAGAAATGGGAGGATGATATGATGGAGGTCAAAAAAATCCCCTAAGGAGGGATAAACACTCTCAACATGGAAGTGATTCCATTTTAAGATGATACATTAAGCCCCCACTTTAGCAAGAGTATGGATATGAAATATGGTCACGGTAAAGTTAGAGGAAAAGGATCCTAGTGGATTGCAAAGAGGTAGAATATCACTAAGTTAGGGATATGAGCCCCCAAACCAAGGATTCTAACTAAAAATACATACATAAAGATATTAAAGTAAAGAACATTCAAACATAGAAAATATATATGACTACATAAGTAAGACAAGAACAACACCATAGATAACATAGCTTCATGATCTAATCCTACTAGCATGAAAGCGAAAGAGAGAAAAGAGAAAGTGATTACCTCACCTATTAATATGCCCACCTTACTATGAATCACCAAGGAGGGAGAGCCCCTAATAGGTGCACCCATAAATTGTACTTGTAATTGTAAATGCGTCTTCTGACGGCTTTTTAAAAATATCCATAGATCCACATTCTTATATCACTATGAAATATAAAATGCATGTCCATTCAAGATTTATAAAATTATGTGCATTAAATTTCAAGGATTTAGCATATTAAAAAAATAAAAAGGGTGTGTATCTCTTCAGGATTTAGCAACTTGTGTGCGTTACCTTCCAAGGATTTAGCAAACATAAAAAGTAAAAAAGTGTCTCTTCAGGATTTAGCAACGTGTGTGTGTTTCCTTTGAAGGATTTAGCATGCTATAAAATGTAAATAAATGTAAACTATAGTATAAGGGAGACCCTATATATTCCCCCCTCCTTATCATGGCTACCCACTAGGTAGGATAAGGAAGAGGAAGAGGATACCTACTTCACAAGGTAAGGAGATATCCTTCTTTACAACAATGTACACCATATTCTTAGTGAAGAGTATTGACCCTTACATCTAAGAACATAGATAATCATGAAATGGATATGTCACTTATGGAAAAAGGATAATCAAAGAGGAAGAGATCTTATCAACAAGAGCCCTACTAGAGAGGAGTGCTTAGGATAAAATGTCATCTTCAAAAAGCAAGAGGGACCCAAGATTCTACCATCAAGCTCCTTGAAATGAAGAGGATGAGGAATATTGGAATGAAGGATAACAAAATCTAACCAAGAAGCAAGGGAAAGAGTTTATAAAGAACATAATTTGAAAAATAAAGAAGAGATAATGACCTAGGAAAATCACCTCTCAAATAAAGGGGTATCAATGGTCAAAACATATATCTTTATAAGGAAAATAATGTTTGCAACATAAACAAATGCCACTAAGCTAAGGAAAGTAGATCCTTAGATAGAGGTAGAAGGAGATACCCTTCCCCCTAGAGATGACGGTAGGGGATATATCAAATTATATCAACAAAGTTATAAAAATAAGAGATATCTTTACAAAACAGATGTCCTAGAAAGAATATCATGAGTGTAAGAAGTTATAAGGATAGAATGTATAAAGAATAACCAATTATACTCAAAACAACATTCATGCTAAGAGGATAATGGATCCTATAAGACTAGAAGAGAATACCTCTTTCCCCCCAGTTTAAGAGACAAGAGGAAAAACATAGTCTAACTTGTAGAAGAATGAGGGGAATGCCCTATGTCAAAATTATGAAGAAATTGTAATACCACTCGGGAATAAGATATAATTCCATTAGAAGCTCTATCTCTAACATATAATTTGAAATGCACACAATCAGCAAGTAAATGTTTATTACTATTGTGGAAAGGACATTTGTACCTATGTACAACATTTTTTGGAATAGGTTTAAAGTTTTCTTTCTTGGAATTCATTAGCTAGACATACACTTTCTTAGCCACATCTTGAGGAGTATCAAGATGGTCTAAGGTAGGTGTTGGAAGAAGAATATCAAGAGGAGGACGGTAGTTAATATTAGCCAAATGAAATTGAGAAGATGACTAACCTATACCATGCATACCATATTTAGGAGATACATTGATCGGGTTTTTAATGCCATGTTCATTAACACCAAGCCCTAAACCCTTATAACCTTGTTTATTTACCATAGTGTATCCAGTAGTATACCTATATGGCATAGCTTCTATGGGAGATGATTGATTATGATGCTCATGAGAGAATGTTGTTTAAGGTGGAACAATGGTTTTATTAGAAATTTCTTTGGATTTCCCTTTATTATCACCATGGATAAGATAAGAAGGAGAAGGTAAATCTAGAAATTCTTGCACATACTCATCATGTACCATAGTTTAAGCCTTGAAAAAAGTATGATAAGAACTAGGGATGGAAGATGGAAGAATAGGAGTGGGATTATTAGAAATGATTCTATTAGGAAGGTTAATATTAGGAAGATTAGGTAATGGAGTATCATCTACCAAATTCTTGACATAATCTAAAAGATCAATAAGTCCACTACACAAATCCTTAATTAAAGTTTTGAAAGTAGGGAGACTAGTATTGGTCAATCTTAAAATAGCATAAGAAAGTGAAACATGGTGATTAAAAAACATTATAAAATGGATGACACTCTCATAGACATCATAGGTGATATAAAGAGATGCTAAAAGAAGTATAATAAGAAAAATAGCCATACGCCAAAACAATTTCATGATGAAAATGCAAGAAGTGTTTTTGGATTTATAAATACAAATTGTAATCTAAGATGTAAATCTAAAACCAAAGAGAAGGATTTTTCTATCGCAGGTTCACCATAATGTAAGGTATAAAAATGTAAGATATGAAATTGATGTTACCAAAATGTAAAGTAAGGAGATTTGTTTATTAATTGTTGTTTGATTTGCTTAGAGTATGTTGATTTCCTTAACCCTACTTTACATTTAATTGAATTGTATTGATTATGTATTACAATTGTAATTAGGGAGAAGATAAGATGTTCCTCTTTTATTCCCAAATGCACAAATGGGAGATCCAAGTTGACCAACCCCAAGGAAGGGCTAATGCACAAATGAATCAACTCTTTGGAAAGGAGAATAACAAGAAGGGAATCTTAAATTATGGTGATTATATGTATAGATATGATATATGACATTAATTGAAGAAATGGGAGAAATGCACTAACCTTGAAATATTACAGATCAAAGAATGCTATTTTCTAAGGTCTGTAGACTATTTATGGAAAATCTAACAGTTGATCTCGAACCAAAATGCAGAGATGAAAAAAACCTAGAAATATTTTTTTGTTCCAATGTCATCTTATAAAAAAGGTCAACCTTGACCCACAAATTTCAACCCTGACCCAATAATGTTGACCCTAACCTACACAAGTCTGATAGAAAATCTATTCGCGTCGTCCAAAAGAAAGCCGAAAAGGGTATCTAGATCTAGTCTCAAATCTGTTGTTCTGAACCTATACCTACAAGAAAAAGAGGATTGTTTGTTGTGGGGGAGAGGTTTTCCTTAGTCAAACCCTAATTTAGAAATTAACCTTGAAATCAATAAAGTATAGAATGCTAGCAAGTAGTAGAATTGAATCTAATAATGAAACTATGATATTCAATAGATATGCAATTGAAATTCAAATGTATGTAAGTATGAAAGCATGGACTTTAGAAACCATAAACCTCCATGATTTTATGCTTGAAATAAACTTTGAAGAGATGATGAAAGAGTCTTGAGGATGCACAAAGGATCTTGAAGGAAGATCACACCACCATGATGACTAGATCTAGGGTTTTGAATGATGAATCTTGAATGTTTGCACCTAATCCCTTCAAAGGCTTGAAATCTTGAATCCTTGATCTTCAATGGAGAACTTGAATTCTTGAGAGGAAGACTTGAACACCTTGAAATCTTGGAAATATGTAGAACAATTGATTCTTGAACTTTTTGGCTTCTTGACAAAATCTTGATTAGAGCTTTTTTGCACCTAGAAGGCTTAGAGAAAATGAGAGAAAGAGGCTTCCTTTTATATGAAACTAGGGCACAATCTTCTAAGGAGGCCGACATAGGATATTTAAATTCCAATTAGACCCATGCCCTTAGAAAAGCACCTATATTAAATATAATTTAGGAATCAACACTTCGAAACCTGAAACAGTTGACCCAGAAGTGGGAAAACTAAATTTTGGATGACCCCCAACAGCTGACAAGTTTCCAGTTTTGAAAGGGGGACCCTGGTCAGGGTTGAGGTTGACCCTAACCTAGGTCAAGGTTGAGGTTGACCCTGACCTAGGTCAGGGTCAAGGTTGAGATTGACCCAGGGGGCCAGAACCCCTGGAAAATATGCCAGGTGGGGTAGGAGGTGCCCGAAGAGGCCCAATCAGGGTCCTTAACAGGCACAGAAGTAGGAGATGATGCAAAAATGGGAAGATGATATGATGGAGGTCAAAAATGTCCCCTAAGGAGGGCTAAATGCTCTTAACATGGAAGTGTGTATATATATATATATATATCTGTGTGTGTGTGTGTATGTGTGTCTTTTTAATTGTAAACATCCGTACATTCACTGATATATTCTTATTAATCTAGAAAAATGATAAAAGTATTGGTACTTTTTTAACTTATAGACAAACATAAACTCATTCAAGAATGAATATTGATTATTAATAATACAATTGAGGAAAATAGACGAGGGAAGAAACAAAATATAATATAATCAAATGTTACACAAATAAGCAATGAGGACATAGTAGGTCTGAAAAATAGAAGAGAACCATAGGAATATATATGCAGTAGATTCGTGTAGATTTGAAACAAAGGTAGAAACTACTATAACAATATAGAATTTTATTCTTTGCTCAGTAACCACATAAAATATAGAGAGGATAAATGGGGGTCGAATATAACACTTGGCATTGAAGTACTATATCATAAAGTTGTGTGGACTATAAGTAGAGAATGGTTTGTGAGGAATTGAAATATGGTAGCAAAGATAAAGGAAGCTTCACACAAAGGAATTATTGTAATCTCTAATCTTGAATTCTAAACATATCAGCATGGCTAGACTTTAGGTTAGAAATTACCATGAAACGTGTATATATATATATATATATATATATACACATATATATATACACATATATATATACATATATATATACATATATATACATATATATGTAT
>MU223911.1:710270-753535 GCA_018584345.1 Thuja plicata | reverse complement strand
TAGGTCTTAGGGTTTTAGCAGGGTTTAACAAGATTTTGACAAGGAATAAGCATGAAAACCTGCAAATCTCAGAGAACAAGGCAAGGAGCTGGACAAAACAGCAAAAAACTTGAAATACAACCAACATTCTCTTTTCTTGCATATGTAGTATATGTGTACTTTGTATTAGTGTATTAGTTTCTGATACCTTTTTGAGTTGTTGTATTAGTATTTTGAACTTGATTTATTATTGCACAGCCTGTGACTTATGTAGTGGATGTTGATTCATTATGTATCCTTGTGGTATTAGTTGTACTTATGTTCACATTTACATGGTGATGTATTTGTTATAAATTTGTATATGTGAGACTTTGTAATTGTATTTATTCAGAATGGTTAATTAAGATACATAATTCCATGTTATGGAACCCTTGAGAATGATTAAATATAGTTGAGTTGTATTTATGTTTATGCATTGTTTTATATTGTATTTCTTCCCTATTGTTATTTTTTTAATGTTATAAGAAAAAAATTATTCTATTAAATTAGTATCATGCTTAGGTTAATTTCTCTTGGGTTCCCTAGTGTGGAGATACACTTGGTCTTAAGCCACAAAATTAAAACCCATTATCTAGAATACACCTAGCATCCCAAATCTCCAATAAAAATCATTGTTTGAGACACACATGAAAAATAAGTAGCACAACTCCCAAAAATAATAATTTCCAAATTCTAAAACTTAAATTTAACACAAAGCTCAATCAGGAAAGAAAATGCTATGAAAATGTGGGGGAATACTAATTCTTAGTCCTTGGTAAATAATAAATTTAATCCATTCAAAAAGATGAAGTCAAATGAGAAATATAGAGAGCCCTAACTCATACAAAGTGACAAAACATGAAAAAAGAGGAGAAGAATTTAAATTCTTTGTGGAAATGCAAATGGATCAAAAGAAAGGTGAGAGAGCATACAACAAATACAATGAGCCACTATGAACATGGATCTGAAAAATGGATCATTTACAACATTGAGAAAAAGACCAATTTTATTCAATGCATATTGGAGAAAAATTCCTAACTACCTAAATGCAAAGTGAGAAAAATGAATTCTTTCCTCCATATAAAAGTCATTTTTTGCCAAGGCCAAAAATGACTTAAAATAAATCACTTAAATAAATATTAAAAAAACTATACACTTCTGAAAATTAAATTAAATCAATTCCAACAAAATGGTATTTACTATAGAAAAATTACTAGGTAATGAAATTTAATCTCCCAAACCAATAAATAATAGCATTAAATTGTAACTCAACCGTGACAATTGTGAAAACACTAAATGAAAAGACACATCCACTAGTCTATCACATTATCCTTATGCAATATATAATTAGCAACATGTACAAGAGGTATAATATATGAATCAAGGGTACATCACCCATACAGGGATGATATTTTCTCAAACATGAAAAAATGGAAAAACTATTTCCTATGCCACTATTATTTATAAAGCCACACTAAAAAATTTGTGATTCAGGTGGAATGATGTCTTGTACCTACTCACTAAAAAAAAAAAACATCTTGTGCACATGTCTACAATATAAATATCCAAAGCACATGTAATAATAATAATAAAGTATACCTAATATAACATTGACTCTCTAGTGATGTATTCATTTGTATGTATTAGAATGCCATCACACTAGTTGTTCCATATTCTAATCCTTAATGTACATAATATTAAAATAAAATTTCATTTAAAACAATTACAAATAATTAGGGGATGATGGTAGGAGGAAGCGCAAGCCCGTTTGCAGGAGGAAGCGCAGGCCCGTTTGCAGGAGTGACCAAAAATCAATGTCAAGGTAAGCAATCTTCAGGTATTAGGTAGCAGTTGGAAACACAAGATGAAAAATTCTAGCAGTACTGTTAGGACATGGGAATATCACTACATAGGTGGAAAAAAGATTGCAGAAGGAGTCAGTTGCAGTCGCAGAACCAAAAATTTCAGCAATACTGTGAAGACAATGGAATCCATCTCTCTAAACAATCATCATTCGAGAAAAATGAGTTTTCTCGTATATTTTCTTCTACACATGTGGTTCAACCTGTTAGTTCAGATCACTATAGCCTTCATTTTCAAAAATGTTCGTATGTGGAAAGAAACCCTAATAAGGGTTTGGCAGATCAAAAAGGGTTGAACTCAATCTTTTCAGGAAAGGCAATAGTTCAGCCATCCAAACCCTTTTTTCGTCAATCCTTGAATCTATGATCGTCAATTCACAAAGCAGCCATTATCAAAAGGCATTCTACAACCTACATCTAAGAGACCCTAGCATGCTTCATCTACATTTGAATCAGGAGAATCTTCCAAAAAACATGTTGACCGTAAAACGTATTTTCTGCATTTTCAAAAAATGCCTGGGCAAGAAAATTCTTTTTTCAAAAAATCAGACCCGCCATTGACAAGGCTAAATAGAAATCTAAATCATTTCAATCCTAGGAAGTATTCTGGTTGTGGTAGAAAGATGAATAAGGGAAAATAGCCCATCTTTGATATTTGTGATGGGAATCCGCCTAGGTCTCCGGCACACATTCATAATGCTTCACCAAACACTCAGTCCAAAGATAATAATAAAAGCCCGGACATCTCTATTTCCCCAATTGCAACCAGGGCCCCCTTCAATCCAAAGGTTTCTAAACAAATTTGGCAAAAGAAAGCCTCGACATATGCAGATGCAGAATATCCGCATAACTCGATGAGTGGGAGAAAGAATCCGATGGTCACTTTACCTTCTCATTTACTTCAGCACTCTATTGGTCTTCTTCGCTAATCAGCTCTTATTGGTAATTTTGTTTCAACTTCCTTAGCATTTACAATCATTAAGGAATGGGCTTTTGTGTCTTGGCCTGGTTTAATAGATAGTTTTTATATTGATGCGGAATCCAAGTATTTTGTTGCCCTCTTTGAATGTAAAGAGAATAGAAATTCTGTTCATAAATAGAAGGGTTGGTTTTGCTAGGGGTCTGGTCTTTTTACTTTGATCTGGACCCTGAATTTTAACCCTAAGGATCCACTCACTTGCTTCTTCCCTCATTGGATTTCATTCCCATTACTGCCACTGGAATATCGCGATCCAGAGATTATTGAAATCTTAGCTAACAAATTGGGTATATTCCTCAAGCATGATCTCATTCCATTTGATTGCCTACATTTGGAAGTTAGAGTTTTCCTTATCATTGATACTAGTAAACAATTTCCTACATCAATTTTTCTCAAATCTCAGTGGGGCGATTGGGAACAGACAATTAAAATTCAAGATGAAATCGTAGTTAACAAATAGCAACATCAACTGGGTCATTTTAATACCCAGTGTCAAGCTCGAGATATTGGTGTCACGCTTCTTTGCTCAGATTATTGCTTTGATCTGATGAAATGTTCTAAAAAATCTGACTTGAGTGATCGCAATCCATCTCATATCGTGCAAAATGAAACAATGATTGACCGATCGGTGGGATTTGTGAGTACAATGCCAAGTTCTAACTTTATATGCTTTCTCAAGTGGTTTCTATCATTTATTAAGCAATTTTTTGCTATAGTAACTCTGTGGGTGTTGTTGCCCCCTGCTTCTCAGAATACTCTGGAGCCATATTCTTTCTACCAAGTTGCTGGGGAGTTTCTGAATAAGACTGGTACTTTTCTTGTAACTCTCTCTAAACACTTGTTTATTACTCCCACATTATCAGGCAAAAAGGTTTGACAAATAGTAGATCAAATTACCTCAGAGATAACTAATAACATCATTTTTGGTATAGCAAGGGAAGAAGGTTTTAGTGTGAGTGATAACAATTCTTCAAAGCTCGATAGTCTACTCCAAGAATTTTAGTTGTGGAATAGTTAGGATTCTGATCAATTTTCCAAATTTAAGTTGATCACAGATGGGGAAATCAATTTATTGCCTAATAATCTCTTAATAGGTACTCCTCCTAAAGCTAGTTACTATTTTCCACAAGACAATGCAGAGAAACTTGAAATCATCCCTTACGAGGACCCTTTGGGTTTGGAGAAGTGTCTATACTAGCTAGAATAGAGCTCAAATGATAATATGACAACTCAAGTTCTTAATAGTTGGCCTCATGAAGATGTTCTATCTAGTCCCCAATCATCCACGAATATTGAATTCCATACTGTTAATCAGAATTTTGATCATAATCAAACATTGTCTATTGTGCGATCACCTTCGAAGACCATACTTTCCCCCAAAATGCCAAAGTCAAGAGGCAGGCGGAAGGGGTCCAAGACGAAGTTAGAAATAGTAGCTGGTATTCAAACTACTTTGGATGCCCAATTTTTTGTGACTAAAAGATTGACAAGGAGAGCAAGAGGTTCTCCTTTTCTGAAATGAAGATAAACTCATGGAATGTCAGAGGCATTAATGCCTCTAACAAGTGGCATAGGATCAAACAAATTGTTGTGCTTCAGGAGACCAAATTATCAGAGGATACTTATGAAAGAACCATTGCTAAATTGACCAAATGTAATTCTTTACATACTTTGAGCTTGGGTGCATCGGGTGGCCTTGCAGTACTATGGAATCCTCAAAACATCAAAGGCCCACTCATTCATCAGGATTCTAACTGGAAAATGCTGAAAATTTTAGAGTTTGATTCATCTTTTATTTTGATCAATGTATATGGCCCTGCTCCTACACAGGATAAAGCCAGAGTTTAAGATTCGATTACTCAATTCATCCAAGTTTAGGATTCTCAAGATGTTATTATTGGTGGGGATTTTAATGCACTTTTATCATACAAGGAGAAAACAAGGGGTATTACTCCTACTAAAACCATTCAGGATTTCAATTTCTTTGTGGAAAATAATAATCTTATGGATATCTCCCCGAATAATGGGACCTTTACTTGGACAAATAAGCAGTCTGGCTTTGCACACATTGTTGCTCAATTGGATAGATTCCTTTTGACACAAGACTAGAAACTTAAGGATGTGGAAATCTCTTCAGACATTCTTCTTCATCTAGGTTCTGATCACTTCCCAATTTCACTTAATATTACCAATGCTCATAAAGGTGATGATATCCAATTTCATTCCTCTTTCAAATTTGAAGGAATGTGGCTACGCCATCCTCTTTTTTTACAGCATATCCAGCAATGGTGGATTAATGCACCGCATGTTGTAGGAACCAAGATGCATCAATTTGCCATGAAATTGAAATTTGTTAAAAGTCATATATCAGAATCTGGAATCAACATGTTTTCAAAAATGGTTTTAGACAAAAAGAGGAAGTTAAAAAGCAATAAGAAGAAGTTTATAGCCACATTGTCCAAAATGGTATGAATGAAGACACTCATGCTAAGAAGAAAGATCTTCAGCTTCAATGGGAGGAGTTGTGTAGTCGTGAAGAAATCAATTGGAGACAGAAATCTAGAGAACTTTGGTTGCATGAAGGAGATAGAAACACAAAATATTTTCATTCATCAGCCAAACAAAGGAAAGCTAATTCAACCATTTTTCAAATTGAAGATACCTAGTCTGGAAATCTTATTACCAATGCAGAGCAGATTCATGAAGAAGCGGTTAAATTTTTTAAGAATTTACTTGCTCTTGCTTCTTTTCCATCACCTACAGAGGCACAATTCAATGAGATTATAGCATCCATTCCATGCATGGTGTCTGAGCATGATAATGCTATGTTGATGGCCCCCTTTTCCATCCAAGAGCTTGGAAAGGTGGTCTTCTCCTTTCCTTCAGATAAAGCTCCAAGGCCAGATGGCTTCTCTGCACTATTTTATCAAAGTTGTTGGCACATTATTGTATGGGATTTATTGTATGCAGTGGAGGAATCAAGAAAAAATAAGAGTATGCTCAAATATTTTAACACTAATAATATCTCAATAATTCCAAAAGTCAAGAATCCACAAACATTTGCAGATTTTAGGCCAATTAAATTATGTAATCTGACATACAAGATCATTACTGAGGCCATTTATTTAAGATTACAGCATCTTATTCCATCCATTATCTCCTTGGAACAAGGAGGCTTTATCCCAGGCAGAGAAACAATGGAAGGAGCGTTAGTGGCTCATGAGGTTTTACACTCAATAGACTCTAATCATTCATCAAATTTTGTGATCAAACTCGACACGATGAAAGCTTATGATAGAGTTTTTTGGAAGTTTCTACTCCAAGTTTTAAATAAGATGGGATTTTCAAAAGGTTGGTGTAAATGGATCAAAGCCTGTATCTCAGGTGCTTGGTTTTTAGTCTTAGTTAATGGAAAACTAGCTGGCTTCTTTCCATCATCACAAGGAATTAGACAGGGTGATCAATTATCACCAGCTCTTTTCATCATCATGGCTGAAGCCTTTAGTAGAACTATTAACCATCAACATGAGTTAGGTAAGTGGAAAGGTGCACATGTTCATCATACTAATATTTTTGTCACTCACTCCCTATTTACAGATGATACTCTGTTATTTGGTATGGCACAAGTTCAAGAGGCTCGACATATTAAAAGTATATTACAACTTTATTCTGCAGTTTTACGTCAGGCTATTAATGATCAAAAATCCAATATATATATATCTTTAATACCAACAAGGAGATCTGTGAAAAACTAGTCAGGATTTTAGGATTCTCAGTGGACTTCTTACCATCTATATATTTGAGAATCCCATTTTTTATGGGTTCAAATAAGAATAGCTATTGGTCTTCAGTGGTGCAACACATCCAAAGTAGAATAGTGGCTTGGAAAGCCAGATGGCTATCATTGGCAGGTAGGATTCTTCTCATCAAGTCAGTACTTGCAGCCATACCGAATTACTATATTGTAGTTCTTAAAGCTCCTCCCAAAATTATTCAGCAAGTACAAAAACTGATTAGAGGATTCCTTTGGTCAGGTAACATGAATGATGCTAAGAAAATCCCTCTTATATCCCTTCATGACATGTCACACATTCTAGCAGTAGGTGGTGCAAGGGTGCATGATCTAACAAAGAGAAATGAAGCATTTGGTGGCAAACTAGTATGGCATAGGTATTCTAAACCTCAATCCATATGGTGCAAAATTATGCAATAGAAATACTTAGATAATAATGACCCATCTAGAGTTTTATCTATTTTGGATCCTCCTAAAGGATCAGTAATTTGGGACTTTATGATGGCCTCACGACAAATTTTTCTCAAATACATTTCTTGGGAAGTGAATAATGGTAGCATGGTAAATTTATGGAGAGATTCATGGAATGTGAATCCTCCCTTATCTTTAAGCACATCTTCCCAAGATATTATACATATCTCCGAGACAGCTTGGGGTACACATCTTAATCAATATGTGGCTGCTATTTGTAACTTATCAGGTAAGGTCATTTGGAAAGATCCAATTGAATTAGCATTGTCAAATCAAGATAAGTACATTTTCAAACAAATTCTAGCTTTAGTACAAGTTTTTTTTTCAGGATGTGAAGATAAACTCTTTTGGGTTCCAGCTCAAGATGGTAATTACCCAGTAAAAGAGGGCTATAAATTACTTCAGCAATGTGACTCTAAGAAGATTCCTTCTAGAGCTTTCTCTTTTTGTTGGAATGATGTCGTGCTCCCAAAGGTAGGCTGTTTTGCATGGCTTGCAATCAAGCACAGGATTCTGACTAGTGATAGACTAAACAGGTTAAACATTGCCCCTCCTTTTAATTGTCTTTTTTGCAATGAATATGAAGAATCTGTGGATCATTTGCTATTGAACTGGACATTTTCAGCCCAATGTTGGTCCTTCATATTAAAAAAGCTAAACTACAGTACACCATTGCAAGATAATATTTGGAATCTCTTTCAGTCATGGCTAGTCCTTTTTCCAAAATTGTTATTTGCAAATATTTGGAAATGTGCACCAGCATTAGTAATCTGGGACATCTGGTGGGAAAGAAATAAACATCTTTTCAGAAAAGAGCTATCTCATATTGATAAAGTTCTGGAAGGTATTGAACAATCTATCTAAAAAGTGACAAATGCAAGTATAAGTAGCTACAAATTTAACCCTATTGTAATTGCATGGGATTCTAAAGTGCTTCAAGAATGGAAACATCTTGTTATTCCCTATGGGTGGTAGAGTCATAATAATTCAACTATACCAGTATCAAGATCGGATGTGCATTGGAGACCTCCAAATGAGGGGTTTATGAAGCTCAATTTTGATGGCGCTTCGACAGGTAACCCTGGAATCTCAGGACTGGGGGCGTGTATTCAAGACATTAAAGGGAAAGTAGTTGCACTTGTCACTTCCCCTTTGGCTTTTGGTACTAATAATTTGGTGAAATCCCAAGCTCTATTTGCAGGGTTAATTTTAGCTAAACAGGGTAACTTTTGTTCGCTACACATAGAAGGTGATTCATCTGTCATCACAAATGCCTGCATTCATAAAAAGATACATTCATGGAAATTAAAATATATTTTAATACAAATTTGGAGAATGTTAGATGAATGTCATGATGTTTGTATATCACACACACTAAGGGAAGGAAATCAAGTTGCAGACTACTTATCTAATTTGGGATGTGATGGTTTACGTCTTTCATCATTGAATCCATCAATTTTGATTGATGTTTGTATATCAAATAAAGGACTTGGACAAGATGGTTTTTGGTATGCGAACTTGGAGATATAGGATTCAGTCTATGTGCCAATATCACTAACATCAGTGTAATATTCTGTCATATATTGTGAGGGATTGGAAGTATGTAATGCTGATGATATTTGGTTTAGTCGATTAGTACTATTCACATGGCCTCCCAGGTGCGAGTGCAAAAGAATAATGAATTCACAACTTGGGAAAGTATAGAATGCAATTTCCAAATCCTCTCGCTATTAATAGTCATTAAGGATTCATTCGTGGCTTACATTTCCAGACTGTTACACATTTCTTCAGCAAGGTTTGGGAATGGAAAAAAATTTAGATGCTATTGTGTCATGCGACTCTTGCCACAAGAAACATAGGGGGATCATGCCAAAGAGTCATCACATTTGGATACCGCCAACTGTTGAGGAAATTGTGCTCCCAATTCTAGTGGTGGACTCGATTCTTGATACCATGTTTATTATCCATTCTCCCACAGTTAGGCAGGCTATCAAACAAGTTATTGGGGAAGAACATTTGGGCACTGCTGCAACACAATTCTTCTATCCTTCAAATTTAGTGTCCATTTTCTTATCTAACGCCATGGACAGCATGCAGTCTCCACTCCTTCAGTCTGGTGAATAATGTAATTTGGCTAGTGTTTATTGTGGATAATAAGCTTAATGTGGCTATGCAATATTATGATCTTTGGTGTGGAATGGAACTAGTGGGAGGACTATTTTTGCATGCCTAGTTGCTTCAAAAGCATGAAGTTTTAGTCACTTTTGAGGCTATGAAAAAAGCAGTGGAAAATTGGAGTTCATCACATTTGAAAATGGTGCTTCAAGTTACTACACGGGCTCTTGGATACCAGCTGGAGGACAGAGCGAGAAAAATGGGATTTGCATTATTGGACTTGCTTAGGTTTTCAAATAACCCTCAAATTTAGGGACAACAATTGGCATCTTCACAGTTGGGGGTGAACAATATGGAGGTCAAGTGTAGTGGTTGGTATCCCTCGATCTCTTCTCAGTTGAAGACTGTCGAATGTGTGGGTGCAGGTAGACAGGAGGCTGAGTGTGTAGGATGGGACTTGGTGGTGGCATAAACAAGTATTCATGATGGGGCCGAGACTATGTTGCTTCTTAGACATCCCTAATACCAGGATGATATTGATGTGGTGCGGTATGTAACCAGATCAGTGCTCAATACATTGGTGCATAGTGGGGTTCGAGGTGAGGACGTCATGGAGGAGTAAAAAGTGGAATGAGTTGAACAACATTTCAAATCTCAAAATTTTGATATTTTGATATTTTGATGCTTCTTTAATTTAATGTGTCTCAAATAGGGGGTTGTGGGAGGTAGTTAATACTCCTTTTTTTATGAATGATGTGATATCATTCTCGGTCGATAGTGAATATTTTTGAATCATTGTACATATTAAAGTGATGATGCTGGGTTTTCTTCCTGATTCTTTCCCAGTTGAGCTTTTTGAATCAGTTTATATTAATATATTATAGTGGCTCGCCACTTTTGCCTTAAAAAAAAATAAAAATTCATTTAAATATAAAGGATTAAATCATCATTCATTACAATATCAACATATGTCAGTGAAATTTTACAACTGAAATACCCAACAAGACATAAATTAGAACATAACAAGAAATTTGATATAATCATCACAATACATATTAATCTAGTGTTCTCGAATGAAAAATAGACTAGATATCATCATCATAAAGAAACATGTCACATCATAAAACACCATTGTGAAGATATGATCAAATTGGTAAATAATGACATATATAACCATCTGAATCAACCATGATAATGGAAAATAAAATAATGTATGGTAATCAAATAAATCACACAATGCAACCAATGGATAACATCACATGGATAATCATGGAATAATCACACCATGATACAAATATAATGATCCCTAATCCATATAACATCTAAATAAGATAAAAATCAATATAATAATCATTGACACCTAGATCAATGGAAACATCACTCACATCCTAGGTCATATATACCATATGCCCCCATATGAATAAGAGTAATCCCAAAAATGGACACAAGAATGAACTACACAAAGTGCATCTCATAGAGATAGAATACAATCATAACACAAGAAAAAACACTGAATAACACAAGGGAATCAATCTCAGATCAAACACCAAAAACACAATGAGTCATCAAAAGTTACAATAAAAGCCTCTAAAGTTATAGCATCATGAATCACCTATATAACAAGCCAGAACACAATGGTTATCACAACCAAGCTGGTGTAGGGGCACCTAGGTTAGAAATAATTTCATGCTCATAGGTTTTTTGTAAGGTGTTTTGTTCTACCACTTTTGTAATCACCATATTTTCTTAGTAGTTTGCCATGCAGTTTAGTGTGTGTGTGTTAAGGTGGTTTACAAACCTCTAGGAATCCAACCAGAGCTCTAGCAACCAAAAATGGTGAAATGAAACTAAGTTATACTTGTTCTTGGTTTAAACTAGTGCTTGGGAAACTCTCTTTCTTAGTAATGCTACTCAGGAACCTTTCTCAGGTTACACCAAGTTTCTTGGGCATGCTATGTAGAATGCTCAGAAATTTTTCTCGGTAATGTCTCTTGGGTTACACTTGGTGCTCAAGGATGTTTCTCCCTAATGTTTCTTGGGGTTTCTTGTAGATTTCATGTTTTTTATGATGCTAGGGTGTTGATGATTCTATTTTTACCGATGCTCATTCTGCTGCTCGATAAAGTAAAAACTCGTGTTCAGTAATTTCAGTTAAAGGACCCACAAATCACATCTTTTTATTTTCTGATAGATGAAGTGAATCTTAATGGCTCATTACATGTTGCCTTGCCTTCAATGGAGAGTTACACCTAGATGAAGTGATGGGAGGTTTCTAAATAATCACCATACATGCATTTACGAGCTTGATGAAAGCTATTGGAGAAGCGTGGGATAAATATCTCCTTGCATGTTGTTTAGAGGGAAAGATTCTTATTGTAACAGTTAGAGGATTTTGAATAGAATTTGCAGTGTGTTTTTGGTCTATCATTTGAGTTTTCATTGTTATATTCAAGTGCATATAGCTTAGTTTGTTTTGTTTTTCAAGTTGTAAGTTCTTAACCGGTTTTGGGTTGTAATATTGCATGGCTCCTCAAGGTTATTGAATCCATGGTGAGATCTATGTGCCTAGATAGGATTCAAGAGGAGCCCTTGTATATATTTTTAGGTTTTGTTTCAATAGAAGAGAGGTCAGACATGCAATTGGAGTTCTTACCCTAGGAGAGCTTGAGGATAGTCCGGTTAGGGAAGAAAAGTAGGAGGAAAATGTTGTGAGTATATTGGATGAATGAGTTGGTTTAGCTAGAAGCATAAATCTACCCTTGTAGATTTAGTAAGCATGGAGAGATGATTTATTGATGGGGGACTGGGTCTTGATTGAAAGGTGAAGATATTATTGACTTCGCTTGGGGTAGAGTTAGAACACCATAGAAGGTCTGTGCAAGAGACCTTGGAGCAGAGTCAGAATGAATCTCTAGTATTCGACCCACTACCCTTAAATTAGATAGGTATCAAAGCTTTTGAATATTTGGGCTTGTGTTGTTTTGGGTGTTATTTTTAGTGGAATTTGTAGATTCATCTAAGATGGTGACCAAGTGGAGCTAGAAAAGAATGTAGAAGAGAAAAAAGAGGAGATCAGACTCTTGAAGGAATAGTGGTCAAAATGGAAACAAAGTTGGAAAATGTGTAGCTTAGGAATGTAAAATTTAGTGAAATGATCAGAGAAGGAGATGGAAAGTGTAAATTAGTGATCAAGTAAGACATAACAACAGAGCCAAACCCTATGCTTCAAGAAGAGCCATTCTTGAAAGCATTAAAGTCAATGAGTGGTAAGTACTTAGAAGGTGGGCCTTTATTTAGTGGCAAGATGGAACCAGAATTAATCATGGAGTTGATATAAGGTTTGAAGAATCATTTTGATTGTGATAGTGTGATCAAAGCTTAGAAAGTTAGAATAGCTAAGACAAGATTGAGAGGAGCAACACTCACTTGGCGGAAATTTGTAGGAGATTAAAGGACTAAAGAAGGAAAGAACCCCATAACAAGTTGGAAAGGTATGGTGGACAAGATGAAGGAAAATTATCTTCCTGATTATTATGAAATTCAATTGTACAAGAAAAGGAAAAATCTGAGACAGAAAGACCTATAAGTCAGTGCCTATAAAGAAGAGTTTCATAAGTTATGCTTAAGTGGCCTCATGTGATGGAAGAATAAAGCCTAAAAGTGGCTAGGTATCTAAATGGTCTCAAGTGGAGTATCCAAGAGGAAATTATTCTCTTAAGTCCCAAGACTATACACCAATGTTACCAAATAGCCCTCAAAGTGGAGGAGAAGTTCAAGAAGAAACAAGATTCAAGAAGTAGAGGAAAAGGAAGAGACAATAGGGGGCAGGGATGGGGATATGGAGGAAATAATTTTAAAGCCAAGAATTAGAGTGAGTCCAAACTCACCAAGAATCAAGGAGAATCTAGTAACAAAAGAGGTGGTTACAATAGAGGAAGAGGTTCAAATAATAGTTCAAGAGGCAGAACTAGTAACCAAGGGAGAGGATATCAATTCTCTTTGATGAAGTGTTACAACTATCAATGTTTTGGGAATCCCTCATATCGATGTCCTTAGAAGAGTTCTACATCATAATGAAGAGAAAATAGAGTACAATATGTGTAAGAAGAATCTAATGATTCATAAAGCACTCCTCAAAGAACCCAACAAAGAAGAGCCAAGCCAAAGAAGATATTTGTTTCAAGTCAAATGAAAGGTACTCAGTAAGGTCTATAAAGTTATCAAAGATTCAGGGACTACTGATAATATTGTTTCTTTAGAAGTGATTAAAAATTTAAAATTAAAAAGGTTTCCTAATACTAATCCTTATAGAGTTACTTGGTTGAACAAAGATCAACATGTACTAGTTAATGAACAAGCTTGGCCATAATTTTCTATAGGAATATATAAGGACCAAGTGTTGTGTGATATCTAGCTAACGGATGATTTCCATCTATTATTGGGTAGACCATGGCACCTTTATAGGGTTGTAGTACATGATGGAGTTAAGAACTCCTATTCCTTTAAGAAATATGGAGTGACTTTCAAGATATAGTCAATCTTGGAAAAAGGTGAAGTGAAGAAAGGGGGTCCCAACTGTTGGTTGGTGAGAAAGAGTTTTTGAATACATTAAAGGAAGAAGATGGTGTAGGATTTTCTTTTACTTTGAAACTAAAGCATGAAGGGAGTAATAAGAGAGAAGAGTTACCTTTAGAGATCCAAAGGCTATTAAATTAGTATTAGACCATACTTAGTGATGGTAAACCAACTACCCTACCACCTAAGAGATCTATTATTCATTAGATTGACTTTATCCCAGGAGCCTCACTACTGAATAAAGCTGCTTATAAAATGACCCCATAGTAGAATGCATAATTTGGTACCAAATCCAAGCTCTAATTGACCAAGGGTTGATAAAAAAGAGCATAAGTCCATGTGTTGTTCCCACAGTCTTATCCCCAAAGAAAGATGGTAGTTGGAGATTGTGTACTTATTCTAGGTCCATAAATATGATTACTATCTGGTATAGGCTCCCAATACCGAGGATAGAATATTTCATGGATTGTCATGGTGGAGCTAGATATTACTCCAAGATAGATCTTAAGACTAGATGTCATCAGATAAGAATCAAAGGAGGAGATGAGTGCAATACTTCTTTTAAGACTACCAAGGGACTTTATGAATGTCTTCTTATGCCTTTTGGGTTATCAAATGTCCCAAGCACATTTATGAGATTGATGAATGAGGTTTTGAAGGACTTCATTAGAAAATGGATTGTAGTGTACTTAGATGACATCCTAGTGTTTAACAAAAAAAAAGAGGATCATCTTAGACATCTAAAAATTGTAATGCAAAGATTGCAAAAGGAAAATTTGGCAATCAACTTGGAAAAGAGTGAGTTCATGAAGCAAGATTTGGTATATCTAGGTTTTGTTTTCTCAGATGGTAATTTGAAGATTGATATAAGCAAGGTGAAAGAAATCTTGAGTTGGCATACACTGAAGTCAGCTACTGAAATAAGAAGCTTCCATGGTTTACCATAGTTCTACCAGAAGTTCATCAAACTATTCTGTGAAATCAGCGCAACTATTTTAGATACCATCAAGCGAGGTATGAAAACCAAGTTCCAATGGAATGAGAAGGTTGATAAGGGATTTTCACATTTGAAGGAAAGGATAGGAACTCAACTGATATTGACACTTCCTAGTTTTGACAAGCTCAAAACTGTGGAGTGTGATGCTAGTAATATTGTTGTCGGTGCAGTTTTGAGTCAAGAAGGAAAGCCAGTAGCCTTTCACAGTGAGAAAATTAGACATGCAAAGAGGAGATATTACTCACATGATTTGGAATTGTATGAACTAGTGAAAGAACTAAGGAAATGGAGACATTATCTCCTTCCCAAATAATTTTTATTCTTTACCAACAATTAGGCTTTAAGTTTTCTGAATTCACAGGATAAACTAAACCATAAGAATATGAAATGGGTGGAGTATATAAAAGCCTATACCTCCACCATAAAGGACAAGAAGGGAGTACAAAACAAGGTAGCATATGCATTGAGTAGAAGGTTACTCATAGTAAAATAATTTCAGCTAAGAATCATTGGCATAGAAATTTTCAAAGATCTGTATCCAGCAGATAAAGACTTTTTCAGTAGCATACAAGGTATCTCAAAATTTTCAAAATCATTTGCATAGTGAGTATTTTGAGTATACTCTTCACAAAGGTATTTTGTTTAACATAGGACAACTATATGTATCGATAGGTTAAATGAGGGAGAACCTAGTACAAGAGAAGCATAATCGGTCATTACGTGGACATTTCGGGTTGAATAAAACTCTAGAATTGTTAAAGAGATACTACTATTAGCCAAAAATGAGTAGGGATATCCAAAATTATGTGGACACTTGTATAGTTTGTCAGAAGGCCAAGGGGACCTCATCCAAAGTATGATTGTATCAGCCCCTTCCTATCCTAGATAGACCATGGGAATTCATTAGTATGGATTTTGTAGTTGAACTACCAATAACCAAGCAGGGAATGGGCAATATCTTTGTGATTGTGGATAGATTCAGCAAGATGGCTCACTTTTTTCTATGCAAGAACACACATGACGCATGTTACATAGAAAATCTATTCTTTAGAGAAGTAGTAAGGATACATGGATTACCTTTGAGTATTGTATCACACCAATACTCCAAGTTTATGAGTCATTTTTGGAAAATCTTGTGGCAGAAACTTGGTACTAATCTTTCCTTTAGCTCAGCATATCATCCACAGACCAATGGTAAGACCATAGTAGTGAACCAAAGATTAGGAAATCTATTGAGATTTCTAACAAAAGAGTATGGACAATCATGGGATCAGGTACTTGCTCAAGCAGAATTTGCCTATAATGATACAGTCAATAGATCCACTAGAAATAACCATTTTGACATCCTAGTGTTCAACAGAATAAAAGAGGATCATCTTAGACATCTGAATATGGTAATGCAAAGACTGCATAAGGAAAAGTTGTCAATCAACTTGGAAAATAGTGATTCCATGAAGAAATAGTTGGTATATCTAGGTTTTATTATCTCAAAGGGTAATTTAAAGATGGATATAAGTAAGGTGTTGGTTGTATTTCCTTTTCTTGAGCTTGCAAGGACAATTTTGAAGTTCTCAATCATATTCATGCATAAATGCTGAAAATTCTGGTTAATGTTGTCAAAATCCTTCTGCAAATGATGGTCTTAAATCCTAGAAATCAGAAAAGAGTGTAAAACCCTATGTCCTAGGTTAAATTTTCATATATATCCAAGAAAAATCCTAGTTCTTTGAAATCCTTTATATTTTGTAGTTACTTTTTCACAAAATGCCAAACCACTTAATTCATGTGTTTATTTTATATTTAACATGTAAGTCGTGATGTCTCGTTATAGCTTAATAATATTCCATTTATTTTCAAGACAGTGAATTCCTTTAGTCATGTTGTCTCTATAAAAAATAATATTCTTTTGGTGCTTATGAGATTTCATGTGAGCCGTAGATGAAGATCACGATCCTGTGGTTGGCAAAGAGTCTCTTTGGAAAACCAGAGTTAGACAAATCCTTTGGCGACTTCAATTTTACTTAGTCGTGCTATCTCAAAAGCTAATCAAAGTTACAAGTTGAGTTAAGAATAGTTTGAAGTTTCATGCAGTCACGTAATCACAAAAATATGTAAGAGTTATGTTATAAGATATGAGATTAAATGATAACTATTGATCTAAATGATAATCTTGTTGTGGTCATGAAGTCTCAAAGAAAGCTCTTGAGTTAAGAAATCTATGAGTGACTTCAAATTTACACTATCGTAGTGTCTCGCAGAGAAAACAAGGTTAACAAAGTGATTTAAAAAGCTTCAGTTGCATGATCTCTTTTAAAATCAATGGTTGAGTTAAAGGTTGGGATATAAAGTGATAACCGTTAGATGAAAGATAGATCATGTGGCCAGCGTGAAGTCACGAGAAAAGGTTTCAGATGGATAAAAAGATAAAGAGATATCCCAACTACTGTTAGATTAAAAAAGGATCTAATGAATAGCGTTAAATCATGAAGGGAATAATGAGTTAGTGATTTCTTAAAGTGAAAATGAGATACAATTAGACATGAAGTCTTGATAAGGATTATGGTTAAAGAAGATTTTAGTTAAGTTTAAGTGAGTTTGCAGCCAGAAGATCTAAACCATGAAGCTGAAAAGATATGATGGATAACATGAAGTCACTTTTGAAAGTCAAATAGTCAAAGAAAGGATCAATAATTCAGAAATGGTGATGCAGATTCTGATACATTGCTAAATCTTTCAAAGAATTGTGTTAGTCAGGAAGTCTCTTAGCAAACCAAAGGTTAAGAAATTCCTTCAAAGACATGAAGATAGCTTAAGTTTCAGAGTCTTTAAGTAAACTAAATTTAAGTGAGAATCAAAGGAGATTACCCATGAGCCATTAGATTAAAAGAAGATCCACAATAGTCACAAAAAATCACATAAGAAAAAGAAAGTACAAAAGGCCAACAAGATTACACGTGGGTCGTTTGATTAAGAGAAGATCATGTGATATTCATGTGATCTTGAAAGAAAATTAGAGTCAATGAAATCTTAAAGAGACAAGGAGATTAAACAGTCGCATAGTCTTTGAAAGAAACCAAACATTTAAGATAAGTTATTGAAAGCCTTAGTCACAGAGTCTTGGAAGGAATGGAAGTTAAGTGATTTCAATCAGTGATTTAGAGATAACCATTAATTAGAAAGATGATCATGTGGTGGTAGTTAAGTCCCAGTAAAGTACCAGAGTTAAAGATAAATCTCCTTGACAAAGAGATCATACAGTCATGGAGTCGCTGAAGGGAACTAGAGTAAGATCAAGGTAAGATATGAGGTTTTCTCCCATGCCATGTTATACAGTTACTTGCCAATTAGAATCAAGAGATTATGATAGCATGTTTAAAGAGTTGTTGAGCTGTGATAAAGGAGCTAATAGAATCAGATCTTGATTTATTTTTCAATATAATAAGGTTTTAATAAGAAAATAAATCATTCAAAATTGATCACCTGTCAGCTTGAAATGCAACCTCTAAGAGCAGGAATTGATGTCACAGCATGTAGAAGTAAAGATAAAAAATAAATGAATTAAAAATTCATGATTTTTGAAGAGATTGGTGCATTAATAAGCATTACCGTTATTCATTTCATCTTACCGTTTTCCAAGTTTTCAGAGCTTATAATTTTCATAAGTGGTCAGCATCTTTAGAAGAATAGATTTATCATGATTTTCAGAGTGAAAAAAGAAGTTCTCAATTTAGAATTCAAAGAAATTGAGTGATTATCATTTCTAAAAGGTTGAGTTATAGAATGATTTACAGTTGGAAGTGAGGGTTTTGAATAGATTTTTTTCAATATCAGTGAAGAAAGAGTGGTTGATTAGTTGCAATTTATACAAGATAGTATGAGGAGAGAAGTAAGTTTCGCCTCTACTAGTGGGAAGAGCGGGGATGATGATGACCTCAAAGGAAAGAGGAACTACTTAGAAGAGTTCATTCAGCTACTGCCAGGCTCTAATCAAGGAAAAAATGTAAATTTTGAATACCTTGGTGATAATTATGCATATGTTAGGGATGCTAAGACACCAGATTGTTCTGGTTATCACTTGTTCAATAATTTTCATAAACATAGCGAGGGCCCTATGCCTATATCAAACCCTTGCATAAGTTGATTGGCTAAGTTACTGGTCCCTGATGTATTTGTGGATGTTGATTTGATATAAGAGTTAGCTAGTAGATATGACACTATTTCAAGAAACATCAAGAGGGATGATGGCACTATTTTAGCAACACAAGATAGAGCATCCTTCATGAAACCTTTTGAGAGATATAACCCATGTTCAACAGAGATAAATTTGAAATCCCTAGATGCTAGATATATGAAAGAGGTCTCTATTGTAGCTAAGTTGATTCAGGCCTATACACCAAAGGGAACTAGGAATTAAATTTCCCCTATTCATAGTGATAATTCCCCATAATTTTATAAAGACCTAGCATTCTATATGAAGTACAACTCATATGCCCTATGCAGATTATTAGGTGTAGACATTGGAAGAGAGAGTACCATTATACATGCTGATGATAATTCTATATCTACAAAGTCCTTATGTGAGCACTGATTATGATTACATTCAGTGTGTAATAGACAAGATGAACCAAGGATTTGTTGATATTCAGAGAAAGGTATGAAGCACAAAGTTTCAGCAATATTCATTGCTCATTCATCTAATAATGTTCTACAATTTCAAAATCATGGACCAGTCAAATTTGCAGCTTAGAAGATTTTATCATGGACAGATAAACCTTGTACAACTTTGGTTAAGGGTATGGAATTACGCTTCTAGGGAAAATGAATTTTGTGCATTTGAGAACTCGGTAGTCTGCCCATTATTGAGCAACTTATTAGTGAATATGACCAGGCTTCCAGTGAAAGTGTTACAACTATTAAGACCCTACAAGTTTGTAGACAACTGGAATGGAGACCACAACTGGGGTGACTTTTATTGTCATCATAATTTCACTTTAATCAGAGTTTATGGTTGTTCATAGCCACCACACATCTTTCCTTACAGAGTGCCACCCAAAATTGCAATCATGGATTTTCTTTGGAAACTCATGCTGACATATAGGGAGCATTTGGCTTCACACTGGAAAGGAACTTTACACCAAGGTAGTTCATTGCCTCTAATTTCACAATTTGAAAGAGAGCCTATGACCCTATGAATGGAAGGTTGGGGCATTACATGATGAATGTTTCCCTATATAGATATATTGATATAGAGGGCTTTATATAAAGTGCCAAAAAAAATTAATACCCACCATTCCGATTACTAAAAGGCATCAGCCATGTCAGGAAGAGGATTTGATCAGGAACATCCTTGAAGAGGATGAAATCTCATCAAGGTTAACAAAATATCAAGATTTGATGGAATTGGAGAAGCAGCTAAAGAAGAAAGAGATCCCATTTGGTGGATATTTCCCAGGTATGCCCTATTTGCAAAGCTTAGATAAAATAAATGAATCACGTGGAATACTTAGTAATCAGATTGAAAAACCAATTGAAGACAAGGATAGAGGTACAAATAGGCAGTCTTCATCAGAGTATAGTAGTAGTTACTCCATACATAGCCCACCACCCCAGTATCAACCACCTCATAATGAGGAAAATATAATTGACTTGACAGAAGGACATGAGGCTGAGGTAGATGTAGATCCTCCACATAAGAAACAAAGAGTGGAAGTAGGGGAACCATCTATTGCAAAGACACAGAGGAAGAACAAAGACAAAATTACTACCCTATTCATAGGGACTAGTGCCTATGAACACCAAATAAGAAAGGTCATTAGAGAGGACAAGAAAAAGAGGGAGGACACTGATGAAAATTTTGAAATGCCTCTCATATTGTACCAAGATGAAAGGGAACTATAGCAAGAGGAGTTCCTAAAAGATGATGAATTTATCAAGAATAAGGAATACAAAGACTTCCTTATATGGGATAAACAAGAGTAAGTTGGGGCACCATTGAAATCACAAGGAGGATAAGCCATAAAAAGTGAAGCTTTATAGGCCCTCCAAGCATATAACCCAGAGTCGAAGAATATGACTCCTGATGAGGCTAGACAAATTTTGAAGTCAAGTTGTCTGTTATTGGTAGAAGGATGGGACCTGGACTCAGCCTTCATTATAGATCAAATCATAATGCAATCAAATATTAAGATATCTATAGAGACACAAATAGGATAGATTATTAAAGGGTGTGGTTATGTTTCCAAATCTCAAACCATGGCAATGTGGTCTTTGGATCCAAAGAATCAGAAGCCCCAACTAATCAATGTCTAAGAAAATATGGAGGGAGATTAGATAATATTGTGTGTCTATAACACACAAGACCTAGAGATTTCTTAGGCCCTGACCCATTTTTCTCACCTAAATGAGGAAAAGGAAGTTCAAATTTCTAATAGATACCCAAAAATGTTTAATGAAACAAGCCTTATTGCCAAGGATAGAGAACTAGGTCTAATTAAGATCAATGCCATGGAAAAAAGCAATTGCAAATTTGACCAAGAAGTTTCAAGAGATGCCTAAAGTTGTTACTACTTCACCTAAGCAGGGTACAAATGCTAAAGTCCAGACTGAGGATACAGGGTATGTTGCATCAGAAACAAAGTAGGTAAGTAAGGAGCACAATTAAGTTGTTTTGGGATCCCTATTGAAAATTTTATAGCATAGGGTAAAAATACTAACAGATAAATTTTATGTAGTATATGGTTCCTATTGCAAATTGTGTGGCCTACAACTTGACGTAATAGGTTTTGTGTCAATTTTGAACCACTGCTTTGGAACATGGTCAGTTAGGACTGTATTATTTGAGAGTTAGCATCATTATAGCCACTGAGGGCTGATTTTCCAGAGATTGTCACCCAAGTTAGAGATGAAATAGAACAGACTTGCATGACCTTGTCCTTTTTAAAAGGCAAGGAAAATCAAATAGAGACCACATTGAATATGTTTAGGCCTGACTATAATAATTTTTTTCCATCAATAAAGTCAAAGGATAATCAGATGAAGCCATTAGAAGTATGGAGAATTGAGTTTGAGAATTTACTACCTAATAAAGAGTTATATATTTTTGACAATGGCGAATAAGATATGGTGAGATACAATAAGATTTTAGATGATGCATTTAAGGCTGAAATAGATTTCAATAGTTTATAACAGATGTCAAGAGCATAACAGATACTATATGGGAGAGGCACAAGGCACAACTTTAAAGCATTCAAAGCTTTAATTGGCCTATAGAGGATGATTTCACAACATGGAATGTTATTACAAATCCCAAGAAAAAGAAGCCTGCCACTATTGACCTTGACATTATTGATGAAGAGTAGAAGGATACGTGGCACCTGATCTTTGAAAACATGGAGGTTAGTCATCTAAAAGATAAGTGTTTGTTAGTCTATAATGGTGGTCACTTAATCTTGCTACAACTATTGGAGGCTACCCAGAACATATTCAGACAAAGGTGCCAGCTAATAGAAGATTTCAAAGATTTTATTTGGATGTATTCCTATTTAGTCCTTCCACCGCTTGGTCTCTTCATGTATTTTGTCCTCTTCTAAGTTTTTAGGTTTAGGTATTAAACCATCTGAAGCTTGTTGCATCCTTAAATTTGAAGGATTCCAGGATGGTTTAGACTATATATAGAAAATTGGTATCATTTGTAAGAGGTATTATTGGAATATGATGAGATGAGAATTGCAAGCTAGACTACTATGTTGTCTAATTTTTTTGTGCATATTGTATTTTCAATGTATTTGAAATAGTGATCAAATTAATAAAATACATTTTAGTTTATGTCCTATATCTTTTGTTTGTCACTTTATATTTATGTTATAGCTCTTGTATGTTTAAATTGTAACAGAGTTTGGATATACCAATTAAAAGGTAATTGTGCAGTTTCTTGTGAGTTCTTTCAAGGAGAGAATAAGTCTTGCAGGTGATCCCAGAGAGCTAAGCATTAGTATTTGGATTTGATAATGGGGGTATTGTAGTGAAAGGTAGTCTATAAAGAATTTTACTCAAATTGCATGTATTTACATTAATCAATTATTTTGGATTTACATTTAATATAGACTCTTTGCCCAAGCATAAGGCACTGGTTAAGGATTGGAAAAATAGTTAATCATCATCCAATATTCAAAAAAATTCAAATTTTTTACATTTCAATCATAAGTACATAGAAATCTAAGTAATTATATCATAACATACAATTTGGTTTATTGATTCCTTCAAGAGAGAATCAACAATTTAACCCTCCTAAGTTTAGAGAATTATAAAAGGAAGAAGGATGAGAATCCTTATCACATTTTTGTTTGCTATTGTTAAGATAACGGTTTGTCTTATTAAGCTTTGTATCAGATTAATTACAACCATTTGCATAGTTTTCTATCTATTGATACAATAAATGGCAATTAGCAATCCAGTAAAAGACCTAATGCACTAAAACATATATTCTAAGTCAGTAATCATTCAAAGGTAATACCTACCTAAGTTTGTGGAGCTCAAAACAAAAGGAGGATATTATCCAACCCTCATCAATTACGCTTACTCTTGCAGATAGTTAATTTGGAAATATGAAAAGTGAGCTTTCATACTATTTTAAGTTCTTGCAAGAAAAATACCTAACAAATTGGTGACTCTACTGGGGAAAAAAGTGAAATCTTGAAAAGAATCTTTTAAGGAATCTCTGGTGTTTTAAAAGATAAATCAAGTCTACAGTTGATTTTTCCTATCTAGATCATTCTTATAGTATTCATATTTCCCAAACTTATGTTGGGTGGCAACTCTAAAAGGAAAATCTTTGTAATCAGTACAAAAGTGAATTTAAAATATTTATACACATCTTATCAATACGAATACTATGTCAAGAATGAGGGATAATCCTAAAGTTTAGTTCAAAAGTGGAATCCTAACTACTTCAAGAACTAAGATGTCTTGGAGAGAGAAGAATAATCATGAAAATATTAACAACTCTTCTCCAAGAAATGAAGAAAACAACAATAGAAGAAAAGATACAAATCAATCCACACATAAGGGGAATACCTTAGAGTATGAAGAAACCCCTGACCTTGGATTAGAGACTAGTGAGAGAGAAGGAACATAAACTATTAGCTTAGACTCTGAAGTTCCTTTTGAGGAGCTTGCTAAAGAGGAAAGAATCCTCATGAGGTAGTTACCCCTTATTCAGCAAAAGAAGAGAGAAAAAGATCTTTAAAAAAGAAAACATGATCAAAAAGATGTTGATAAGTCTAGAAGAATATCTTTACACCATCAAGCTAAAAAAAATGTTGAGAGGTCTCATAGAGACCAAGAGACTCCAAACACCCACAAAAGTTTAGGTCCTCAAGCCTTTAGGGATAAAGGAAAAAAGAAAGTTGCTGAAAATGAAGTTGAGGAACCAAAAACTCACAAAGTCCTAATTGAACAAATGTCTAAGATAGACATGGACCTTAAAAGATCAAGAAGGGAGAAATAAATCATGGAAAAGATGCTGGAAAAGGAAGAAGTTGAAGCTTCTACCTTGGAGATGAAGAAAAAGATTGAAATTTTGCAATCTTCTAAATATTCTTATGCTGGTGTTGAAAATGCTACATCTTCAAAAGCCAAGAATACTTCTTTCTAGGAGGATGAAAAATTTCAAAGGAGGCCATGGCATCCAAAAAGGTACAAGAAGTTCACTCTTATTGGCATTCCTGGACATCCTAATGCAGTACCTAATGATATTGGAGAAAAATTCCTAAGTTTTTAGGAAACAATGTTATTTCTTGTGAATTTTATTTGAGAAAATTTATAGATATCATAGATGATTTAAATATTAATCATGAAGATGTACTAATGAAGCTATTTGTTCAATCTTTAGTAGAAGATGCCAGGGAATAGTTTAGAGGAATGTCAAATGGTTCTATAGCATCTATGGAAGATTTTTAAGATTTGTTCAAAGACCAGTATGGTGAAAAAACCAATGAAGGGTTCTTTGTAAATGAATTCAATAACATAAAGAAGAATTTCAATGTAGAGGTTACTGAGTTCAACACAACATTTCAAAGAACCGTGCATAAGCTCTTTCAAAAGATCAAACTAGAAGTAAAGGTATGTTTGGCTACATACCTAAATAATTTTGATTCAAAAATGGGTTATGCTCTTAGAAATAAAAATCCTAGAAGTCTCACAGATGCATATAAAATAGCAGTAAACATAGACTTGAATAGAAAGGTATCAGGGAAAATGGGCAACAGAGATGATGTTTATTTTAGTATGAGCAAAGAACCTGACTATAAAGAGTACAAGGCTCCAAAAAAATAAATATACCATCCTATATAAATAACTATAACCCACAAAGTAGGATGCAAAATCATCCTTGTGGTACTGAGTTCAAGGATGGAAAGCCTATTTCTCCTCCAAGAAAAGATAAACTAGAAAATATGACCCCTGACCCTCTACATAAAAATTCTATGAATATGTGCAATGACACTTACTGGTCTGAGGCTTTTCAGGTCCCACATAACCCTAATTTTTGTGTTGTAGCCATGGATACCAGAGCTAATGAAGATCCAAAAGGTGAAGAAAAGGACCTATGTGATAACAATAGATGTGATATGACTAATTCCTATGCATGCTTTGATATAGATTCTGAAGAAGAAGTTGAGAACCATGACATGTATGGTTCACAGGGAAGAATGGAAGTGTATCACCAACAAGTCCTATCTGATAGTGATGAAGATGAGGTTTTGTATATAAGATTCTATGCACAAAATAATCAAGGATCTACCACCATAAGGAAACCATCTGATGAAGAAAACGCTATAATTACTATTCATCTAGTAAACAAAGCAAGAAATAATTACCACTTGAGAAACAGAGTTGTGGGTAATATAGGTAGTCATCCGACAAGCATCTTCATCATATAAAATAAGACAGATGCAAAGTATATACCAAAAAGAGATGGACTTGGGGAAATGTAAATAAACCTAAGGTCAAAATTGTAAACAAAGCTAGTGATCCAAAAGATTTACATGAAGGAGAAACTGGAGTACCAGAAGGAAGTGCTTCCTCTTCCAAACTTAAAAATAAGAGATCAAAAAAGGAAGATCCTACATTGAACATTCAAATAGAGGAAAATAATATCATTATAGAAAAACCAAAACCCTGTTATGTTTATCTCAAATGACTGTCAAGGTCTGATTCCTAGAAATGATGAGGATAAAAGAACCCAAAGAATAGGTCCTTTCACTATTAAAAAATGTATCACCGGTGAAACCTCAAAAACTACAATATTTTGAAAATAAATTCAACTATAAGGGAAAGGATCCTTAGGGGATGTTTTATGAGATCCCTCAAATTTACCTAAACACAAATACTTCTATGGGGATTGTTGATCCCTTTTTCCTAACATTGATAATTAATGGTAAGATTCTCAAAAACCACATGATATATGCAAGAGAATCCTATTGGAGATTTTATTCTGTGCAAATAATTGATTGCATGTTTTTCATTGATGACAACATATAATATACATCAGTTTTCCATATGAAATTATTTGTACAGATGTTCTAGAGCTATGTGTGTTCATTTCCATGGTGTATACATGTTCTAGATGTTATGTGCATTAACGTTGAGTCAGATATGAAGTTTGAGTTGAGTTATGTTAATCAATTATGACAGTAATAGAGATTGAAGAATATCTATGAAGAGCTGACATAATTACATTATTTCTTGAGTTGCACCTACCATTGGTATATTCCTATTTGTATTCATGTTTAGTTATGAGTTAATGACAATTATCTAAAGGCACCAAACATGTTATATCCGAATCATGAAGTTGGAGTTAATTTGGTGTAGCTAACTTTGTGAAGCATCACGTCTATTCAGTATGAGTTGTGCATTTCTAATCAGGTTGTGAGGATGATGTGGCCTACTAAAGAAGTTTTGAAGGGACTCCTAGAGCTGATAAAAGTTCACATCCTTTAGAGAATATAATTATAGTAGTTCATTTGATGAACGCCAAGTGTGAATGAGAAGAAGAAAGATAGAACAAGAGTAGGACAAAATGTCTGTTGTTTTGGGAAAGTAGAGACATTTCATTCATCAAGAAAATATCTATGTGAAGAAGAAGTATAAGTATACAACACACTAGAACTAATCAAGACAGTAGGTCTACTCTAACAATTCATCTATCAGATATAGTGTATATTTTTTCTACTGAAGGTTGTAGCCTTCATCATTTTAGCAATGAGTTTTTGGACAGTGAGTCCTCACCCATAACATGGTTACTTCTAAAAGACTCCTAACAGGGTCTGACCTTTAACCAGGTCTTTGTACTTATTGCATTGTAAATAGAAACTTGTAATAGGGTTATAAGATCTCTTAATAGGGATAATTATACTGAAGTACAATTATTTGTAGGTGCTTATTCCCACCAGGTTTTTTACCTATTTGGTTTTCGTGTAACCAAAATTGTTGTCCTCTCTATTGTGTTATCTAGATGTGCATTTACTTTATGTTAATTGTATCTAAGCAAAGAAAAAGAATTAAAGTAGCTGATAACTGATTCACCCCCCCTCTTAGTTATCCTTTGGAACTATTCAAACAATTGGTATAAGAGCCAAGTGCCTTGGAGAGAAAGCCTAACAGCCTAAGGTAGATCAAATGGCATACTTTAGGAAAGAGATTCCTAAGTTAGATGGAGAAAACTATCTTGTCTGGAAGAACAAAATGATAACACATCTTCAGTGCGTTGGATTTGAGATCTATGAGATTTCCACTCAATAAATTGAAGTTCCCACCTTGAAAGACATTGCATAAGATGACTCTACAGTCAAAAAAAAGGAAGTATTCACTAATAATGTAATCACCAAAGAAGCCCTAATCAGTGCCCTATCAGACATTGAATTTTCTGAGATCAAGAAGATCGATAAAGCATACTCTATTCGGAAATAATTAGAAGATATGTTTGAATGAGACATTCAAGCAAAGAATGGATGGAGAAAGACACAAAAGAAAAGGTACAACAACTTAGAGATTCTACCTGATGAAAACTTTAGAGCCTACAATCAAAGAAGTAATGAAGCAGTTTTAGGTATCAGGAACAATTGTGGAGAAATTTTAGAGAAAGATATAATGGAGAAACTAATGACCACACTAATAGAAAACTATGAGAGCAAGATCGATATCTTAGATGAGACTGTGAAGTTTTCAAAAGACTTCAAGAGAGAGACTTTGATCAGAAAAATATCTACATTTGAGATATCAAGATTGAAGACAGAACCCAAAAGTGAGATAGCTTTCAAAGCCTCAGTCCATAGCAAGAAATCCATAACCAGCTCTAGTAATAATGAAGAAGTTGATACAGAACTAGAAGAAACCCTTTCTATAATTTCCAAGAAAGAAAATAAAGGTAAAGGTAAATATGAAGGAAAACTACCATTCAAATGTTTTTCATGCAACAAAGTTGGTCACTTTGCATCCAAGTGTCCTACAAGAGTCAAGAAGTTCAGATCAGATTACAAGACCAAGTACACTAAGGAATGTTATCATGCTGAAGAGGGTGTAACTACTGATGATTCAGGAGAAGATAAAATTGGTTTTGTTTCCATTAAATACATTGAAAAGATGCTTGAAGAAATGGACAAAGAAGATGAAGAAAAATAATAAGAGTTAGCATTAGTTTCAAAAGCTGACATCAGAACTGATAGGATCATTGATAGTGGATGTTTACACCACATGACAAGAGACAAAGATAGATTTGTACATTTGGACAAATACAAATGTGGCATGGTTAGATTTGGAGATAATACTCCCAAACCTATAATAGGTAGAGGTTCTATCACCTTAGATGGAAAGAACAAGATAGATGATATTCTTTATGTTGATGGTCTACATAATAACTTACTAAGTGTTGGATAGTTTCTTGATAAAGGATATCAGTTGGAATTCAAAAACAACCAATGCATAATTAACAAAAAAGAAGGAGATATGAATGTATTAGGCTCAAAGACCAAAGGTAATTTTTTTCAGCTCAATTTAGAAGTAAGTTGTTTTGTTGCAAAAGTAGATGATAGTTGGCTATGGCACAAGAGACTTTGTCATATCAATTTTGACAACATAGTCAAGATAAGTAATGTAAAGGTAGTAAGAGACCTTCCAAGTATTGCAAGACCAGTTGAAACCATGTGCAGGGAATGTGTGATGGGGAAGTATGTGAGGACATCATTCAGGAGAAAAAAAGACTCTACAAAAAACAAATTAGATCTGATAATTCCAGACCTATGTGGACCTACTCAAACAAGATCTTACAACGGAGAAAGGTATTTCATTTTGTTTGTTGATTATTTCTCAAGGATGATGTGGGTTTTGTTCTTAAAAGACAAATATGAAGCTTTTGAGAAGTTAAAAATGTTCAAAGCTAAAGTTGAGAATGAATCTGGACTAAAGATAAAATGTCTGAGATCTGATAGAGGAGCAGAATTCACCTCTAACCAGTTTTATGATTACTATGAAGAACATGGAATCAAGAGACAATTAATTGCACCTAGAACCCCTCGATAGAATGGGATTGTAGAAAGAAGGAATAGAATAATACTTAAAACAACATGCACTATCATGATTGAAGGAAAATTTTCTCATATTTATTGAAAAGATGCGGTCAATACAACAGTCTATGATATCAATATAATACAATTAAGGCTAAGCACAGACAAGGAACACTATGAACTTTGGTCTGGTAATGTACCTACTGTAAAATACTTTAGAATTGTTGGCAGCAAGTGCTACATCAAGAGAGATGATAGCATTGGAAAGTTAGATGCTAGAAGTGACGAAGGTATTTTTCTTGGTTACTCTACTAAAAGAAAAGCCTATAGATGTTTTAAACTAAGATTAAAGAAGATCATTGAAAGTACTCATGTGAAGATTGATGATAAGTTTATGATTCAAGAAAGATATTATGACTATTTTCCCATGATTGAAGATGAGCCCAGACCCATCAATAAGGACACAGTTATTGAAGAAATGTTTGACTGTATTGATGTTTCATGTAATAATCTTGAACCAAGTGAAGAAGAATCATAGATTATAGATGAAAGTATCAATCCTAAGAACTCAAGATACACATCCAAATACCACTCTAAGGAAGATATCATTGGAGATCAGAGCACAAATGTCTTGACTAGATCTAGAGAAAAAGGTTCAACCGCTAATGAAGAGGTATGCTTACTTTCACAGATTGAACCCTTAAGTGTTGAAGATGCGTGCAAAGATTTAGAATGGAAAAGTGCCATGCAAGAAGAATTAGATCAAATAATCAAGAATGAAACATGGGAATTAGTCCCTAGACCTCATGACAAGAACGTTATTGGAACAAAATGGATATTGAGGAACAAAATGAATGAAGAAGGCACAATGGTATGGAATGAAGCAAGATTAGTATGTAAAGGATATGGACAAAGAGAAGGAATAGACTACACTGATACATTTTCCCCTATGATCAGAATTGAAGCTATCAAGTTGTTTTTGGCCTATGTAACATTTAATAACTTTAAGTAATACCAAATGGATGTCAAGTCAGCTTTTCTGAATGGTAATTTGAAGGAAGAAGTCTACATAGAGCAGCCTAAAGGATTCAAACTTTTAGATAAACCAGACATGGTATGCAGATTAAAGAAAGCACTTTATGGACTTAAACAGGCCCCAAGAGTGTGGTATGAGTGCAGAATTTTCCAAAGAAATTAAAAGTTTATTTGAAATGAGCATGATTGGACCTATCAAATACTTTCTTGGATTGAATGTAAAACACACAGACAAAGGCATATTCATAAATCAGTCTAAGTATGTGAAGGAGATATTGAAGACTTTCAAGATGGAAGATTGCAACCCAATAAGCACCCCCATGATAAAAAGAAGAAAGCTTTCTAAAGATTATGATTCCATAATAGTTGACAAGACCCTATACAAGTCTATGACAAGAAAAATCATATATCTTACTCAATCTGGACCTGATATTTCTAATGCAGTTTACATTGTTGGAAGATTTGTAGTTGAACCCAAGTAAATTCACCTAATGGAAATAAAAAGAATATTCAGATACCTAAAAGGGACTATTGACTATGGTTTATGGTATCCTAACTCAGAGAATATACAACTTCATGTGTACACAGATGCAGATTGGGCAGGTTGTGTTGATGACAGAAAGAGTACATCAGGAGGAGCAGTATTTCTTGGAGACAGATTGGTCACTTAGACAAGTAAAAAGTAGAATTGTATCTCTCAGTCAACAACAGAAGCTGAGTATGTTGCACCAGCATTGAATTGTTCAACAATGGTTTGGACCAAACAAATTATTAAAGACTTTGGTATTTAGATTGATTATCCAATTGTTATTCATAGTGACAACACTAGTACTATCAATATGTCAAAGAACCCTATGATGCATGCGAAGACAAAACACATTGAGATCAAATACCATTTTCTAAGAGAAAAAATTGTAGATAGAGAAGTACAGTTGGATTATGTGAGCACTAAAGAAAAATTAGCAGATATTTTTACAAAGCCATTTCAAAAGATACTTTTAAGTATCTCAGGGAGAAGTTGGTAGTAATTCCCTTTCCTAAGTTCGATTAGAACTTGCAGCAAGAACATCAGTCTTTGGTGACTGATGAATGGTTGACTACTCTTCTTCTAGAGTAGTTCCTATGCTTAATGGTGTTTAACACCCTTTGTCATTGATGTCAAAGGGGGAGTATTAGTAAGGGGGAGCATATACTCTGGGGGAGTATACAGAGCAACAACAATGAAGAGGAACTTTTCATGAGGATATTGAGAACATTGTAAAAAGAAGGAAGAGACTTTGAGTTAATGATATCATATGTTTCCATCAATGTTAAAGGGGGAGATTGTTGGAGATTTGATTCCATGCAAATAATTGATTGTATGTTTGTCACTAATGACAACATATAATCTACAGCAGTGTTCCATATGCAATTATGAGTACAGATGTTCTCAAGCTATGTGTGTTCATTTCCATGTTGTATACATGTTCTAGATGCTATGTGCATTCACGTTGAGTCAGATATGAAGTTTCAATTGACTTATGCTAATCAGTTATGACAGTTACAGAGATTGAAGACTATTTGTGAAGAGCTGACGTAATTACATTATTTCTCAAGTTGCACATATCCTTGGGATATGCATGTTTGTATTCACGTTTAGATATGAGTTAAATAAAATAATCTAAAGGCATCAAACATGTTCTATCAAAATTGCGAAGTTGGATTTAATTTGGTGGAGTCGACTTTGTGAAGTGTCGCGTCTATTCAGTATAAGTTGCATGTTTCTAATCAGGTTGTGTGGATGATGTGGCTAACTAAAGAAGTATTGAAGGGACTCCTAGAGTTAACAAAGTTCACATCCTTTGGAGAAGATACTTATATTAGTTCATTTGATGAACGCCAAGTGTGAATGAGAAGAAGAAAGATAGAACAAGAGCAGGACAAAATGTCTGTTGTTTTTGGATAGTACAAACATTTCATTGATCAAGAAAAGATCTATGTGAAGAATAAGTAGAAGTATACAACACACTGGAATTGATCAAGTTAGTAGGTCTACTCTAATATTTCATCTATCAGATATAGTGTATATCTTTTCTATTGAAGGTTGTAGCCTTCATCATTTTAGCAGTGAGCTTTTGGATAGTGAGTCCTCACCCCTAATAGGGTTACTTATAAAAGACTCCTAATAGGGTTTGACCTTTAACCAGGTCTCTGTACTTATTTCATTGTAAAGAACAACTCCTAATAGGGTTACAATATCTTTTAACAAGGATAATTATACTGAAGTACAGTTCTTTATGGGTGCTAATTCCCACCAGGGTTTTACCTATTTGGTTTCCCCGTAACCAAAATTATTTTGTTCTCTATTGTGTTATCTGAACGTGCACTTACTTTATCTTTATTTTATCTAATCAAACAAAAAGACTTAAAGTAGCTGATAAATTATTCACCCCCCCTCTCAGTTATCCTTTGGGATTATTCTAATAAATCCAATATTGTCATCCGTGTAGAAATCATGAGATCCATGGGATTGCAAGTTGATACTCCTCATGGGAGGTGTCTAGAAATGGATTCAAGAGAGATGCTTGTTCTTGGTACCATTGAACCTTACCTTACAAGTTATAAATATCCCCTGATACAATATTGACAATGAGTGTACTGGTGGTTGATATCCCACTACATTATGGCATGTTATTATCCAGAAAATGGAGTGCTTCAATGTGAGGTAGTATTCAGTGTGATTTATCTTATGCCACTTTCAATATTGCTAAGAGTAATGTAAAGGTTTTGAGAGAAGTTTGGACACCTCATGTGATTGAGTTGCATGAAGATACTAATATTAATTACTATGTTGATATTGATATGGAGAATTTTAGAGTAAAAAGGAGTGCTCATCAATGTAAGACTGTTGATCCTATAGTGATTGAATTAACTACATAGAATGATGGTTTATGGAAAATGTATTTTTATGGATCATATTCTAAAGAAGGATCAGGAGACAGAGTTTTACTTATCTCTCCATCAGGTACATCATTTAAATATTCCTTTCTATTATCTTTCCAATGTACAAACAATACAACAGAATATGAAGCTTTGTTTTTAGGGCTAGACATTGTTGCTAAACATGGTATAAAATGTCTGAAAGTTTATGGTGACTCAGAGTTAGTAGTAGCCCAAGTTAGGTCCAAATATGCTATGAAAAATGATAAATTGAAACTGTATAAATGTACTATTTGGGACCAAATTGAATCTTTTGATGCCTTCAATATAAACTAGATAGAAAGGTCTAAAAACATTATGGAAGATTTCTTAGATAATGTTGCTTTGAAAAATGTTGATTTGACCTTGAATGGGGTATCAATAGTTGAGATTAAGACAAGACCATTTTTCCCTGATAATGTTTACAACTGCTGAGTATTTGAAGATGACCAAGACATCCTTAGATTTATCTAATACCTAGACCATTATGAAGACCAGCACATAGATTGCAATTCTTTAATTGAGGTCATTGATGGCAGAGATTGTGTTTTGGGGGATGAGGTTGTCCAACTAAGTTCTAATCAGATTTGTAAGGGATTGGTAGAACTAGAAGCATTGTTTAATGATTAGAGTGAACATTCATCAAGAATAAGCAATGCTAAAATTGAGGATTTGGAGGAGATAAATTTAGGATTAGAGACCACTCCTCAGATAGTATATGTTGGAAAAGGATTAGATTCCCATGTCAGAGAAATTTTTATATAAGAAAACATAAGCAATTTATTTGCATGGTCTTATGAGGATTTAAAATCTTATAGGGAAGATCTTTTCCATCATGAAATACCATTAAAATCAAATGTAAAACCATTCAGACAAAAAAGAGACCCATTAATCCACTGTTGGCTCCTAAGATGCAACAAGAGTTTATTAAAATAAAGGATGCAAGAATTATCCAGCTTATAAGACATTCAACTTGGGTTTATAATTGAGTACCAGTGAGAAAAGGAATGGTGACATAATATTATGTGCTGGTTTCATAAATCTGAACATTGCAACCTTCAAAGACAATTATTCTCTAACTAATATAGAGGCAATGTTACATAAGGTTACTGGTTGTTAGTTATTATCAATGATTGATGGATTTTAAAGCTACAACCTAGTACTAGTAAAATAATCTGAATAGTATAAGGCTACATTTATTACTCCTTGGGGAACTTATGTATATGTTAGGATATCATTTGGACTCATAAATGTAGGAGGAACTTTTCATAGAGCCATGGATGTTGCATTCAAAGAGTTTATTGACTTATTCATAGTGATACACCAAGATGATTCGACTATATTTTCTAAGAAAGTAGGGGATCATTGTGAACATCTAGAAAAAAAATTAATAAATCTTTAGAATATGGTGTCTCACTGAATCCTAGAAAGTGTCAATTTGCACTCACAGAGGGGAGGTTACTAGGACATATAACTTGTCCAAACATGGAGTAAGGATTGACCCTAAAAGGATAGAAGCTATTCAATAGGTCACTGCTCCAAGGAATATATCAAAGGTATGTAATCTTTCCTAGGAAAGATTAATTTTTTCAGAAGATTTATTGAAAATTTTGGTGAAATTGTCAAACCAATTATTAAGTTATTGAAGAAAGATGAAAATTTCCAGTGGAATGAAGAAGCTCAGTTAGCTTTTGAAAGAATTAAGAAAGCAGTTTAGGAGGCACCTATCTTAAAGTCACCTGATTATAGTAAGCCTTTTTTCTTTATTCTCATTTGCATCCTTTCATACTATTGTTGTTGTTTTACTTCAGAAAGTTGAGGAGGGATTTGAGCATCCTATTGCATTCTTTACCAAATCTCTTCAAACTGTAGAGATAAATTATTAAATGGTGGAGAAGTAGGAATATACTTTGGTGAAATTTATGAAATCATTCAGACCCTACTTGGTTTGTGCCAAATTACTTGCATTTGTACCTCATTCAGCAGTAAAGGACATACTTACTCAATCATAAGTTACTGGTAAGTTGTGTAAATGGATTAATAGAATTCAAGAATTTAACTAAGAAATCTATATTAATAAATTTGTGAGAGGACAAGGTCTATAAAAAATTATGATGGAAGAAAAACCTAGAATTGGTACAAGTGAATAATCTAGTGATATAGGATTCAACAATAACAAGTACTGAAAGACAACCCTTCTATGTTGACATCATTTATTATCTTAAGAATGCCAAGTGTCCTCAAATTATGATAGACAATAAAAAAAGATCTTAGATTAAAAGCTCAAAAGTACACCCTGGTTCAAGGAGATTTGTATTGGAAAGATAACAATGGTGTACTATTATTATGTCTAGATCAGAGCCAAGTTGGGAAGGTATTAGTTGAAATGTAGGCTGGAGTATGTGGAGGACATTTTTTTGCTAAGACCACTGCCCATAAAATCTTTAGGGTAGGATATTATTGGCCTAGGCTATTAAAGGATACTCATGCATTTGTCAGATATTATTAACCTTGCCAAAGGTTTTCAAATAATTTGAAATTATAAGGTTCTCTATTATTGAACCTTGTGAGTGCTGAAGCACCTTTTGCAATGTGGGCTATTGACTTTATTGGAGAGTTTTCTGAGAAATATAGTGAAGGACATAGTTGGATACTTGTTGCAACTAATTATTTTACAAAGTGGATAGAAGAAATTTTAACCAAGAAAGAAACTAGCAAAGTGGTTATTGATTTTCTACTAGAAAACATTCTGACCAGATTTGGTGTCCTTGCAAAGTTAGTGATGGATAATTCTATGTTCTTTAGATCAACTAAAATGAAAAAATTATGTAATGAATATGTGATTATGATGTCTTATTCATCCACATATCATCCTCAAGAAAATGGCCAAGAAGAATCCAACAATAAAAACATTTTGAAGATATTGAAGAAGACCCTTGAAAAGAATAAAAGAGCTTCGCAAACAAAGTTAAAACTTGCACTATAGGCTGATAGAATAACAGTAAAGAAAGAAATAGGCAAGTCACCTTTTAAACTTGTATATGGTGTACAATCTAGAATGACTATGAACAATTTACTACTAGTATATAAGATTGTCCAAGAAGGAGAGTTAGAAATTTTGACCTAATGCAAAATAGAATCATGCAATTACTAGAGCTTGATGAGGTCAGAAGAGAAGGAAAAAAAGAGAACATAAGATTGCAACAAAAAATGAAGTATCTTTTGAATAAGAGAGAAAGAAACATAAAGTTTCAGCCTGGTGATATATTATTCCAATGGAATGTGAGAGTTGAAGATAAGGGGAACCACAAGAATTTTGAATATTTATGGCTTGGTCCCTTTGTTGTTTATCAAAGTTTTGGAAAAGATTTCTATCTTTTGAAAAACATGGATAAAGAAGAATTTGAATTGCTAGTGCATGGATAATTCTTGAAACCTTTCTTTAGTTGAGAATGAAAATTTCATGCACAGTAAGTTTTGTATCATATATATATATAGGTGTTTCTTTCTATTGTGTGTTTCCTTTTTGAAGTAGGTTAGTGATTATAGTCTACATGGTCTTCAGCCAAAGATCTATGATTCTTGCATTAAAATTGCATTTAATCATCCTCAAATAGAGCCAGTGTTGGTTGTATTTCTTGTTTTGGAGCTTTCCAGTAACATTTTGAAGTTCTCAGTCATATTCATGCATAAATGTTGAAAATTCTATCTAATGTTGTCAAAATCCTTCTGCAAATGATGATCTTCAAGCCTAGAAATCAAAAAAGAGTATAAAATCCTAATTCCTAGGTTAAATTTTCATGCATATCCAAGAAAAACCCTAGTTCTTCAAAAACCTTTCTATTTTGTAAATAATTTTTCAAAAAAATCCAAATTACTTAAGTCCTGTGTCTATTTTATTTAACATGTAAGTCGTGATTTCTCATTATACCTAAAGAATATTCTATTTCTTTTTTAGACTTAGCAAATTCCTTTAGTCGTGTTGTCTCTATAATAAAATAATATGCTTTTAGTGCTTTTGAGATTTCATATGAGCCATAGATGAAGATCATGATCCTGTGGTTGGCGGAGAGTCTCTCTAAAAAATTAGAGTTACACAAATCCTTTGGCGACTTCCATTCTACTCAGTTGCACTGTCTTGAAAGCTAATCAAAGTTATAAGTTGAGTTAAGAATGGTTTGAAGTTTCATGCAGTCGTGTAGTCATGAAGAGAAGTAAGCTTTAATTTATAAGATGTGAGATTAAACGATAGCCATTGATCGGAATGATAAACTTGTGGTGGTCATGAAGTCTCAAAGAAAGCTCTTGAGTTAAGAAATGTATCAATGACTTCAAATTTACAGAGTCATGGTGTCTTGCAAAGAAACCAATGTTAATAGAGTTAGTTAAAAAGTTTCAGTCATGTGATGTCTTTTAAAAGCAATGGTTGAGTTAAAGGTTGGGAGATTAAGAAACTACCGTCAGATGAATGATAGATCCTGTGGCCAGCGTGAAGTCACAAGAAAAGGTTTAAGATGGATAAAAGATAAAGAGATATCCTGACAACCATTAAATTAGAAAAGGATCTAATGGATGGCTTTAGATTGCGAAGGGAACCACGAGTCAGTGATTTATGAAAGAAACAATGAGATATAGTTAGTTGTGAAGTCTCAATAAGGACTAAGGTTAAAGAAGAGTTTAGTTAAGTTTAAGTGATTTTGCAGTGAGAAGATCTGAAATGTGAAGAAGAAAAGATCTAATGGATGTCATGAAGTCACTTTTGAAAGCCAAATAGTCAAAGAAAGGATCAGTGATTCAACAATGGAGATTCAGATTGGGACACGTGGCTAAATCTTTAAAAGACATGAGTTAATTGGGAAGTCTCAAAGAAAATTAGAAGTTATGAAATTCCTTCTGAGACATGGTAATATCTTAAGTCATGGAGTCTCTAAGTAAACTAAAATTAAGTGAGAAGCAAAGGAGATTACCAGTGAGCAATTAGATTAAAAGTAGATCCACAGTAGTCGTGAAGTATCAGATAAGAAAGAGAAAGTACAAAAGGAAAAAAAGATTACATACAGGTCATCCGATTAAGAAAAGATCATGTGATAGTCACATAATCTTGAAGGAAACTCAGAGTCAATGAAATATTAAAGAGACAAGGAGATTACACAGTCACGTAGTCTCTAAAATAAACCCAAGGTTTAAGATGATTTATTAAAAGCCTTAGTCGCAGAGTCTTGAAAGGAATGAGAGTTAAGTCATTTCAATCAGTGATTTATAGATAATTGTTGATCATAAAGATGATCATGTCATGTTCGTTAAGGGTATGTGTAGGATCATGGTATGCCAAACCAGTCCCTTGAGTGGCAATGAAAATTAAAAAAATCAGGTTTAGGAAAGTTGACATAAAAATTTGAACAAGTTATCAATCTTATATAAAAAATGTGTAAGAAGAGAATCTATAGAAAATTGAATTTAGTTTCTTTTCTACAAGCCACTATTTAAAAAAAAAAAATTCTATATGGTGAAATTTCAAATTTATATGCAGTAGTATGAAAATTTCAGGAAAAATATAAGAAGTAGGTGTATGTCTGACCACCTTAAACACAATAAAATGATATTATTTTTTTACATGATTATAGATATAAGTGGTAGACTCTTGTCTAGATGTGATGCATATTTTTTTGTAATTTTTTTCAAAGTAAATAATTAATTATGATTCTTCTACTATAACTTTTCCCAAATATAAAAAATTTCGTGTCTGACCACCTTAACTTAGTCTAAACTTCATCAAATTGAAAATTTTTAAATTTTTTATGTAGTAGGAAGATCATAGAATGTGAATCATGTTTAGGATTTCAAAAAATTTATACTCTTTGAAATATATAGCTATTTTTCAATCAGGAATAGAAAGGTAAGAAGTAGTTGTATGTCTGATCACCTTAAACACAATCAAATTGTAATATTTTTTTACTAGATTCTATATATAAGTAGTAGACTCATGTACGGATGTGACACATATTTTTTTGTAAGTTTCTTCCAAGTAAATAATTAATTATGATTTTTCTTCTCCAACTTTTCCAGAATATAAAAACTCCCGTGTTTGACCACCTTAACTTAGTCTAAACTTAATTAAATTCAATTTTTTTTCTTTTTTCATATAGTAGGTGAAGCATAGAATATGACACATGTTTCAGATTTAAATTTTTTTATACCATTTGAAAGTTATAGATATTTTTCAATCAATCTACCAATAAGGACTTCTTTTTCACATCACCACTTTTTGGCATACCATGATCCTACACATACCATTAAGTCTCACTAAAGAAATAGAGTTAACGATAACTCTCTGAGACAAAGAGATCATACAGTCGCATAGTCACTAAAGAGAAATAAAGTAAGATTAAGGTAATATATGAGGTTTTCTCCCACATGATGTTATATAGTTACTAGCCAATTATAATGAAGAGATTATGACATCATGTTTAAAGAGTTGCTAAGCTATGATAAATGAGCCAATAGAATCAGATCCTGATTTATTTTTGAATATAATAAGGTTTTAATAAGAAAAGAAAGCATTCAATAATAATCACCTATCAGTTTGAAATGCCACGCCTAGGAGTAGGAATTGATGTCACAACATGTAAAAGTAAAGACAGAAATGACTGAATTGCAATCTCATGAATTTCAAAGAGATTGGTGCATTAATAAGAATTATCGTTATTCATTTCATCTTACCAATTTCCAAGTTTTTAGAGCTCAGAATTTGCATAAGTGGCCAGTATCTTCAGAAGAATAGAGTCATCAGGATTTGTAGAGTGAACAAAGAAGTTTTCAATCGACAATTCAAAGAAATTGAGTGATTATCAATGTTGAAAGGTTGAACTATAGAGTGATTTACAGTTGGAAGTGAGGGTTTTGAATAGATTTGTTTCAATATCAGTGAAGAAAGAATGGTTGATCATTTGCAATTTATACCAGACAATATGTTCAGAGCAGTAAGTGTCGCCTCTACCAGTGGGAAGAATGGAGATGATGATGACCTCAAAGGAAAGAGGAACTACTCAGAAGAGTTCATTTAATTTCTCCCAAGCTCCAATCAAGGGAAAAAGTTAAACAATGAATACCTTAGTGATAATTAGGTAAATGTTACGGATGCTAAGAAACAAGATTGTTATGGTTATCACTTGTTCAATTATTTCAATAAAAATAGTGAGGGACCTATGCCTATATCAAACCCTTGGATGAGTGGATTGGCTAAGTTAGTGGTCCTTGATGTATTTGTGGATGTTGATTTAATATTAGAGTTAGCCAGTAGATATTACACTATTTCAAGAACCATCAAGAAGGATGATGGCACTATTTAAGTAACCCTGGATAGAGCATCCTTCATGAAAGCTATTGACATATATAACCCTTGTTCAATCGAGATAAATTTGAAAGCCCTAGCTAGTAGATATACCAAAGAGGTCATTATTATAACTAAGTTGATTCAGGCCCATACGCCAAAGGGAACTAGGAATTACATTTCTCGTATTACTAGTGATAATGCCCCATAATTTTATAAAGACCTAGCATTCTATATGAAGTACATCTCATATGCCCTATGTAGAGTATTAGGTGTAGAGAGAGAGAGAGAGAGAGAGTCATCAGACATGCTGATGATAATTATGGATCTACAAAGTCCTTATGTAATTGACAAAATGCACCAAGGTTTTGTTGATATTCAAAGAAAGGTAGGAAGCCCTAAGTTCCTACAATATTCATCTCTCATGCATCTAATCATGCTCTACAATTTCAACATCATGGACTAGTCAAATTTGCAGCTTAGAAGATTTTATCATGGATAGATCAACCCTGTAAAAATTTGGTTAAGGGTATAGGATTATACTTCTAGTGAAAATGAATTTTGTGCATTTGAGAACTGGGTAGTCTATCCAATATTGAGCAACTTAAGATTGAATATGACCAGGCTTCCAGCGAAGGTCTTACAACTATTAAGACCCTACAAATTTGTGGGCAAGTTGAATGGAGACCATACTTGGGGTGACTTTTACTATCAGTAGAATTTCAATTTAATCAAAGTATATGGCTACTCACAAACACCATCCATCTTTCCTTATAGAGTGCCACCTATAAGTGCAATCATGGAGTTAATGTGGCAACTCATGCTGATAGATAGCGAGCATTTGGATTCACACATGAAAGGGAATTTTACACCAAGATAGTTCATTTCCTCTGATTTCACAATTGGAAAGAGATCCTATGACCCAGTGAATGGATGGTTGAGGCACTACAAGATGAATGTTTCCCTATACATATATATTGATACAGAGGGCTTTATAGTAATCGCAAAACAAATTTTAACACCCACCATTGTGATTACTAAAATGCATGATCCATGTGAGGAAGAGGATTTAATCAGGATCATCCTTGAAGAGGATGAAATCTCATCAAGGTTAACAAAATATCAAGATTTGATGGATTTGGAGAAGCATCTAAAGAAGAAAGGGATCCCATATGGTGGATATTTCCCAGGTATGCCCTATTTGCAAATATTAGAGAATATGATTGAATCACATGGCATACTTAGTAATCAAATTGAAGAAAAAATTAATGACAAGGACAGAGGTCCAAACAAGTAGTCATTATCATAGTACAACAACAATTACTCCATACATATCCCACCACCCCAGGATCAGCCACCTCATAATGAGGAATATATAATTGACTTGACAGAAGGACATGAGGCTAAGGTAGATGTACAACCTCCACATAAGAAACAAAGAGTGCAAGTAGGGGAGCCATCTGTTCCAAAGACACAGAGGAAGAAAAAAGACAAAATTAGTGCCTTATTCATAGGGACTAGTGCATGTGACCACCAAATAAGAAAGGGAATTAGAGAGGGAAATAAAAAGAGGGAGGACACTAATGACAATGAGGAAATACCTCTCATATTGTGCCAAGGTGAAAAGGAACTACAACAAGAATATTTCCTTAAAGATGATGAATTTATCAAGACTAAGGAATTCAAAGACTTCCTTAAATGGGCTAAACAAGAGCAAGTTGGGGCATAGTTGAAATAACAAGGAGGAGAAGCCATAACAAGTGAAGCTTTACAGTTCCTTCGAGCATATGACCCAGAGTTTGAGGATATGACTCCTGATGAGGCCAAACAACTTGTGAATTCAAGTGGTATGTTACTGGTAGAAGGATGGGACCTGGCCTCAGCCTTTATTATAGATCCAATTAGAAGGAAATAACATAACAAGATCTCTATGGAGACACAAATAGGAGAGATGATCAAAGGGTGTGATAAGGATTACAAATCTCAAAGCCTAGCAATGTGTTCTTTGGCTGCAAAGAATAGGAAGACCTCACTAATCAATATCCAAGAAAATATGGAGGGAGATAAGATAATATGGTCTGTCCTTAGCACAAGAGATCTAGAGATTTCTCAGGCCCTTACCCATTTTTCTCACCTGAATGAGGCAAAGGCAGTTCAGATGTCTAATAGATACCTGTGTATGAGGAATCCTTCAACCTGTTGGGGGAAAGCTCAAACATGCAAATGTTAGTGGATTAGCACATAAATCATTTGAAAAACCATGTAAGAGATCAAGAAAACAACAAAGAATACCAAATAACATCAGATAAAGCTTAAAACAAGTAAACAAATGCACCCTATTCTTCTACTCATTTTTTTATTTTCTCTTTTATATTGATGTGGGTGTGCTCTCTCAAACACACAAAGTGCAATGGATCCCAATGCAAGATTCTAAAACAAAAAGAAATATTCAAGAGCTAGTATGAAGAACTAGTCTCAAATCTTCTCCAAGATGATGAATCTAAGCTATGAAAGTGGTATGCAAGACATGAGATTATAAAACTATAATGCAAGAACTATGCTATGAAATGAAAA
>MU223911.1:695450-710198 GCA_018584345.1 Thuja plicata | reverse complement strand
CCTCTATTTATAGAGTTTTTGGAGAGAGGAAGAGGCTTGGATGAAGTGGCACCTATGTGGCATCCACATAAGAGCCACATAGGAGACACATGGACTTAAAAAGATGGCCAATTTTGAGTCAAAATTGCCATTAATATTGAGTAGCTCAATATTTCAAAAGAGGAGAGAAAGTTGTAAGAGGGAATTAAAGAGGAATGGATGCTCATTTTGGAGAGAATTTCCCCATGTGGGTGAGCATTACATTAGCCTTAAAAAGGTTAGGAATCACCCATTAAGAATGGTTAAAAGGATAGTTAGGTGTGGAAGCATACTTAGGAAATGAGGTGATGGGAGTAGGGTAGGAATATGGTAGGCTTAATAGGTTCCTAGCTAAGATTTAGATTATAATCAAATCAAATTTGAATAAATCATTCTTTAGAAGAAATAGGAATATTGAGGATTTTAATAAATATAAATCTATTAAAAGGGGATTTTGTGGAGGAAAATGTATTTAAATAAAAATACATTTAGAATAGTATTTAAACTATTGATAAATGAAACTATTTAATTGATTGAATTAAATAGTTAGAGGAAAAAGAGGGAAAATAATATTAATATTTTTGGACGTCTACATTTTGCCCCTCTTTGACATGGCATCACAAGTGACATTTTGTCAAAGACAATAAAATGAGTTGCCCCAAAGGAAGGGTGTTTCCAGGAGTCATGTTGAAGCGACGATGATATGGGGTTGTGCCCCCTCGAGAAAAGAACACAATGAAGATGAAGTTGTGGAATTTTCTTGAAAAAGGAGACAATGGGAATGAGAAAAGGAAGGAGGTAATAAATAGAAGCCTTTTGAAATGCAATGAAAATGCAAATGCAAGTGAAACTAAATGCAGATAATGAGTGTTGGGGATCAATTTGTGTGTAAAAGTGTGGAGAGCACATCCGATTTTGATATTACAATAGGAGGTATGCATCAGGTGTTAGAAAATAAAGATGACAAGATTCCTTTTCATGGACTAGATGCTTAAACACAAGCACACTACAAAAGACACATGTATCAGTAGTGACTAGTCACAACGCACCAAGCTATAGCAGATTGAGGCAGTGGTGAGTAGGTGTGAACTGACAAAAAAAGATAAAATCAATAAAGAAGGCCTCATGACCAAGCATTCATTTGGTCCAAAGTTCTTGCCATGAACAGGATTGATTGATGAAAGATTTTATAAGCCAATGTCGGAAGGATGCATCCTGACAGACAAAGATTGGAGTTTATTTGATTGGATAAAAGAGATTGGGTGGCAAAAGCTATGAACAGGATGGAGAGCAAGGACAGTCAGTCACAAAATTGATTTGGTGAAAAACATGATCATAGTCGCATGAGTCAAAACTTCACTAAAAAACTAAGATATGGAACAATGTGGAAAGAACAAAGTGTTTATTGCATGATTTTTTAGAATATTTGATGTTTTTGGAATGTTTGGAATTTTCTGATTTTTTTGGATGTTTCACAATTTTTAGATGTTGTTGAGATTTTATGCGTATTTCAGCTTTACAACAGGATGATGTATACAAAAATATACATGAGGGCGGGGAAACGGGGGCATGGAAATGGAGGCGGGGAAAAATTTCAGGGAAATCAGGGGATATAAGAGGGGCTGGGGGGTTAAAGAAGGTCATTTGTGAACAATGAATACTAAAACTTAAGCTTTGGAGTAAAAAGATGGCTGACGAGAGGATGAAGGGGCAGCTTGGAGAGCGCATTCACACACACAGGAGGCCTACCAAGCGACCGACACCGGTGAGTGATCTATCTAAGACCTTGAATTTATTGTTATGAAGTCATTTATTGCTTTGGGGGGGTAGTTAGGGAATTAATGAGGGCTAATTGCATTTGAGACTAGAGACACTGATTCTTGAACTGACATCTGTGAGGATGCTGATCCCTGGATCAATGTCTTCATAGACACTGATCCCCAGATCGGCATCTCCAGAAATGGCGGTGTCAAACCCGTGTCTATGAAGATGCCAGACCCAGACCCACGTCTTTGAAGACAGCATTCTACGGGAAAGCAGGTAGAGACGCCGGTGTATGAACTGGCATTTCTAGCTGAACCGATGTTTGTGCCTAAAATGGCAAATGCTGAGAGGGAAGGAAATGGAGGGACCTGACGGGGGCCAGGGATGGGTCAGCATAAGACCTAGGGACAAGATGCCCCATTTTGGGAAGGTTTAGATTTGGATTATAAGAATAGGTGACTGACATGGTGGATTCTAAAATTCTTGCAATAGCAGTTCCCACCATTGGGATCGCGAGAGCATTGGCCTCTGACGATGGAGCTAGAGTGGCAGCTGACAAAGGATGATTGGGGAATATTAGCTATGGTTGGGTTAGACTATGTGTCCCATTGGCCTCGACTATGGGCGTACAATGGTATGATGACTTCCCTGATTGAGTGGTGGCATTGCGACACCACCACTTTTCATTCGCCTACTAGAGAGGTGACCATCATGCTGGAGGATGTCTAGCGCATCTTACTGATACCCATCTGAGGGGAAATACCTCAATATAGGTTGGAGGATATAAACCATTACATGGAGATCGCGTTTAGGTGGCCGATGAGATAGATCTTGATGTACTAGACCTAGATATCCTGGCAGCCAGCGGTCAACAGGAGACTCAAGCGGATAGCTCTATATATCGTGGGACTGATCGGGGGACACATGTTAGTGGACCTAGTGAGACATGGTTTTGGGATGGGTTGGTCATGGACGTTAGCTTAGATGCTGGAGGATGGGACCTCTTACTGGTGGGGGTATGTTGTCCTTGGATAGTTATACCATGATTTACACATGGCTTTGTACCGCGAGGCACGCAACATGGGGACCAGGGTTATTTTTCTATTAGTGTGGGCCTAGGAGAACATTCTAGTGTTCTGACCTATGAGGGTGAGGGAGTTATGCTAGCCTGGTGAGCCTTATTCCTACAAATACAGGCTCCATCTGAGATATACTTCCATTGGCCAGACTAGATACTGGTGATGATTCCTAGATGAGGTACAGGTTTTCTGCTGGACTCCGTATAGATTATACGAGCCATGGGGGGCTATGGACTGGGAAATAGGGGTGGAGGATGGATTTGAGGATATTTTATATCTTTCATATGTTCAGACCGATTTATTTCTACTGGGGAGGACCATCCACCAGATAGAGAGATACAGACCATCCATGGTCATGCAACAGTTTGGGCTATAGCAGGGAGTGGTGGCAAAGAATGCCTTACATCCTCATGTCACTAGGGAGGTAGGTACATGGGGGAGATATACAGATGCTCTCACAGTGAGGGCATCCTAGAGGGATATGGTATGGCTAGATTTTGTGGCATGGCCAGATATTACAAATGCGAGGATGACCCTAGAGTACGCAACATGGTGGGATGCACACACACTGGTTAGACTGATCGACCTAACTCAGGTGGTTGTACATGAGCAGCTGACAGGGGATCTAGATGTAGATGATGGAATAGAGATTGGGGATGCCCTAGAGACCTCGATAGTGGGTCAGAGGAGGAGAATGTAGACATATGTGAGACCCTACACAGGGGCACATGTATAGGATCAGGGACCATAGGGGCCCTCACGAGCATAGGCACAGGACCAGGGACAGGCACCACCAGTGCCACTAAATGTGTAGTCATAGGTACAAGCGCAGGCACCACTAGTGCCACCACAGGTACAAGGGCCACAGGGGCCACCCATAGGGTACGTGGCATAAGAGACTCATGATACTATCATCGAAGAGTGACATAGCCTTAAGATAGAGTGCACCAGACTGCAAGGTTTGTTAGATATGGTAGTGGTGTTTGACACAAGCTTGCACGCAGAGATTTCCTGGATACAGGGATTACTAACTGTCGAGACGGGACAGGCTGATAGGGTAGAGGGTGCACTGGACACCTTATAAGGCTGGGTGGATTCAGGGGAGTTCACTATGGTAGACCTGAATCAGGATGCTGGAGACCTACGTGCTGAGATAAATACACTTACGGGCCAACTAGACACGCTGACCCTATGGATGGAGCAGGCAATGGAGTAGATTTCTGCATTGACCTCAGAGAGGGATGCAACACTATGATGGGCAGAGGGATACAAGGTAGAGCATGACATTGTTTGACAGGTCACAGTAGCAGGTGGGGCAGGATAGGTGGTAGCCAAGGTGTTCGCAGCTCATAGAGATGTGGACAGGGCAGGCAGGGAGGCATCCCACTATAGAGCACTATATCATCAGCTAGTTCCTAAGGGACAGAGATGAGACTACTAAGAGAGGTTATGTTCTCAGAGCACAGTGCGAATATCAGCTTCATAGGGATCATAGGGGATGCCACCACGTCCACCACTAGCATAGGTAGGGGAGTCATCATAGCCACCAGCATGATTCCTCAAGGGATTAGATGACACATGGTTTTGTATTTTTGAGATTTATACATGTATATTGGCACTGAGGTGCACGTGATGTATTTTATTGGCAGGCATTGATATATATATGATGAGGACTCTTATTGGTGCTTATGATCTATGATTTATATGATGTGTTGATGCATACTATATGATTACTGACATTTGATGCTTGTAGGATGTGATGTATATGGATGACTTGATTATGTATATATGATGTATGACTTATGTAGGATGGATGATGCTTATATATATATATATATATATAATATGATGTACTAACATGTGTGGATGCAAGATGTGATGTGTTTTTATGATGTATGCAATATATATGGTGATGTTTTGATGAATATGTATATGAATGTCAAATCAATCTAAACTATGTTTTAACAATGCAAGATTAAATGAATCTAAATGACTTAAGTATTGAAATGCTATATGAATCTAAATGTTGTAATAATGTGAGATGAACCTAAATGGATGAACAATGCAAGATAATGAACCTAAAATGGATGATCAATGCAAGATGAATTAAAATGAATGTGCAAATGAGTGAACAATGAAATCTAAATGAATCTAAAGATTAAAATGACTTAATTATGCAAGATGTACATTTTTTAACAATGCAAGACTAAAATGAATCTAAAATGGATTAATAATGCAAGATGAATTAACAATGCACCTAAAATGAATTTAACAATGCAAGATGCCTTAAATGATCTTAAAATGAATCTAATAATGCAAGATGCCTTAAATGATCTTAAAATGAATCTAATAATGCAAGATGAATAATGGATACGAACTATCAACATGAGGATTAATGAAATTTAATAATGAACAATGTGTCCTGAATGATGGATCTAATGCAATCTAAATGATTGAACCTAATGAGTCTAATGAATCTAAAATAATGAATAATGCAACTAAATTTTAATGATGGATGCAAATGGGACTTACCGAGTTTTTCTTTTTTTGTGTGTCACAATCAAATGATAAACTAGACGGGTGGACTATGGAGGATCGGGCAGGGAATGTTAGTAGGATGATGACTCAATATGTTAGCATGATGGTGGGAAGATGGAATGCATCATGAATGTATAGGGATCAAACTGAGTGATTAATTACAAGCGATTAGTTACAGGGATTACGTACAAAGGCTGTTGCCGAGATTCAATTGGATCATGTTACTTGTCTTGATGTGTGTGATAGTTGTGTGTGCTGATTGATTAGTTCAAGAGGAAAGATACATCATGTGAGAACCCAAAGATGATGATGGTCTAGATTTAAGTGGATGAGAGGAAGGATACATCCTCAAGACTCATTTCCAGAAAGATGGGACTGACCGAGATGATTGATCAAATGTGCACTAAGAGCAAGCTATAGAACCAAAATAGGATAAGGAGCAACTCAAGACATGAGAAATATACAGGACTAATGCTCAGGGCTCTCGAAATAGTACAATGTATGGACAAAAAAATATAATATTATGTGTAAAAAAACTCAGGATACGAGATAGTTAGATCATTGCGGACTAGTCCATATGATATGTGAACACCCAGGGAATATAGGGAACATGGAAATGGTGCTGGTGATGGAAGGAAACAAGATTTTGATAGATAATGGAATGGTCCACTATGTGTGATGCCTATTTCTAGGTTGTTATCATGCATACTTGTCCAAGGCGCTTGATTGCCAAGTTTTCACCACTGGATGAAATTTTTTCTCTTTATTTTTCTTTTTGATTTTTTTGGATCTTTTTTATTTTCTTGATTTTTTTTCTGATATTGCCCCAGTGCCTGTTTACTAGGTTTTCACTGGAACAACCATTGTTTTAGCTTCATTTTTCTAATTTTTAGTATTTTTTTTTTTAGGACTGTTTTACATTGTTTTTGTGCTTTCTTCAAGACTTTTTATACTTTTTATGGATTTTCTTAGATAACTGGAATGAACATCCAGCTGTTAGGCATAGAAGCGCTTGAGATGAATGATGTTGATAGGATCATTCAATGATTCTCCAAGTCAGGATTGGAGAGTTGATATGCCCTAGAACCAAAGCATGCAGTGACAACATATGGGCCTTGCCATGTGAACTCAAACTTGCCTTTCTTTTCCTGATAAGTACCCACTTTTTGATTTTCTTTCAGCACAAGGTCCCCTACCTGGAACTGGCGTGGGTGGACCTTCTTATTATAGTTTTGTGTGAGTCTATTCTGGTAAAAAATCAAGTGATCATAATCTTTCTAACGCTTTTCATCTAGGAGATCCAGCTATGTGAGTCATGCTACCTGATAATCTTCATCATCAATCAGGCCTCTTAGTGATACTTGGAGGGAGGGTACTTTAACCTCAATTGGTAAGACTACTTTAGCACCATAGACTAGGGAGTACGGAGTGGTGCCAGTAGGAGAATGGTAGGAAGTGCGATATGCCTAGAGGGTAGGATTGATCTGGAGATGCCAGTCACGACTAGTGTTATTGACAAATTTCTTGAGGATTTTAAGGATGGTTTTATTAGTTGCCTCACCTTGGCCATTACCTTGTAGGAAATATGGACTAGAGAAATGGTGATGAATATGGAGGCGAGAAAAAATATCACTAACATTTTGATTTTTAAATGGTGTACCATGGTCTGTGAAGATGGTAGAGGGTATGCCAAAGTGGCAAATGATGTGATAGAGGATGGATTTGGATATCTAGACACGAGTGGTGAGCGTGAGAGGAATTTCTTTGACCCACTTTGTAAAGTACTCTATAGCTATGATTATGTATTTGTGGCCTCCAGAAGAGAGGGGAGTAATCTTACCAATAAGGTCAAAACTCCAACAAGAGAAGGGCCAAGGAGGCGCAATAGGTCTGAGGTCCTGAGCAGGAGCATGGATTATATTAGCATGCTATTGACAAGGTAAGCACTTTTTGACAAACTCACAAGCATCATGTTCCATTGTAGGCCAATAGTACCCTGTACATAAAAGTTTCTTGGCTAGGACCATGCCACTCGTGTGGGCACTACAGATTCTAGAATGTACCTCTTGTAAAGCCTGGGTAGCTTCATTTTCATCAGGACATCTAGAGAGCACGTTGTGATGACCTCAACGATAAAGGGTATTGGTGACGAGGGTGTAAGGGGATGTTTTACGGATGAAGTTTTGGCATTGGTTTGCAGTTAGATGAGGAGATATGATACCATTTTGTAGGTAAGCTTGGATATCATGGTACCATGGGGACTGGGGACCAACCAAGAAACATACGCAATTTGATTCATCATTTTCATAAGCAGGAGCATGTAGTTTCTCAACTAAGAATTCGTATTGCATAGACTCATGAGGAATGTCAAGAAGGGATCCAATTGTGGCCATTGCATTATTTGTTCTATAAGCATGGTACCTATGTTATCTACAAGAAGAGGAAGTGTTCTTTCAACTTGTCAACCATCTGCTTATATGGCAGCAATTTGTCATCTTTGGTTTGATATTCATCCAAGACTTGTTTGATGATGAGTTGGGAGTCGCCAAAAACCTGAATATCTATGATGTTCCATTCTATTGCCATGCAGAGCCCTGCAATTAGTGCTTCATATTCTACAATGTTGTTTGTGCAGGGAAATCCCAATTTGAATGACATGGGGATGTAGTCACGTTGAGGTGTGATAAAGAGTATTCCTACCCCTACGCCATGAGCTGTGTAGGACCCATAAAAGTAGGGTTTCCATGTTGGTTGTTCTTCTACCATGTACAAATGCTCATCTAGAAATTCTATGACCAAAGGATATGCATCTACCAATGGTTCTTCTCCTAGATAATCAGCAATGACTTTCCCTTTAATGGCTTTTCTTTCGACAAACTGAATATCAAATTCACTTAACAACATAACCCATTTTGCAATTCGACCTATAAGTGTAGTCCTGGAGAGTAGGTACTTGAGAGGATCCACCTTTGAAATGAGCTTGGCTATGTGACTAAGCATGTAGTGGAAAATTTTTTTGGGTGGTGAAGACCACTACCAGACATGCTTTTTCCATGGGAGAATAATTGAGCTCATAACCCACCAAGGTTTGACTGATATAATAAATGTCTCTTTCTTTGTCTTCATCATTTAATTGAGCAAGGAGTGCCCCTAGTGCTGTAGTAGTAGTAGTAGAAATGTATAGGATGAGTGCTCGACCAGGTACAGGTGGTACCAAGATGGGTGGATTAGCCAAGTATGCTTTGATTTTGTCAAAACTCTTTTGACATTGAGGATCCCACTTAAATGTGTTGTCTTTGCACAGGAGATGAGTGAATGGTTGGCACTTGTCTACTAGTTGGGAGATGAAGTGATGCAAAGATTGTAACTTTCCTTGGAGGCTGCGTAGCTATTGAAGTGTCTTTGGTGGAGGCATCTCTATGATTGCTTGTACTTTGAGTCAATCTCAATGCCTTGTCTGGATATAACAAACCCTAGGAGTTTCCCTGATGTGACTCCAAAGACACATTTCTTAGGGTTGAGCATTAAGTAGTAGTGTCTAATTCTATCAAAGAGACATTCCAAAACATCTAGGTGATCTTCCCTTTTTACTAATTTTGCCAAGATATCATCCACATAGTCTTCAAGGATCTTATGAATCATGTCGTAAAAAATGATAGTCATCACTCTTTGATAGGTTGCCCCCACATTCTTTAAGCCAAAAGGCATCATGTTATAGCAGAAGGTGCCCTAAGGGGTTGTGAATGTTGTCTTATGCTGATCTTCTTCTACAATGTGAATCTGATTATATCTGAAAAAGCTGTCCATGAGTGACAACATCTCATGTCCTGCTGTGAGATCTATAATCATGTTTATGTTTGGAAAGGGGAAGTCATCCTTGGGACATGCCTTATTGAGATCTCTAAAATCTGTACATATCTTTATTGATTTATCAGGCTTAGAGATAGGTACCATTTTACAAATCCAGTTAGAATAGTCAATGGGGTAGATCATCTTGGTGTGGAGTAATTTTTCTAGCTCTGCTTTGACAAGTAGTGCCACTTTAGGGTGCATCTTTCTAAGCTTTTGCTTGACAGGTTTGATATTTGGGTACATTGCTAGATGGTGAACCACCAAATTGGGATCTAACCTTGGCATGTATGAGTATGACCATGAAATTTTTTTGATGGATTCCTTTAGTAAAGTGACAAGATCTCTTTCTTCTACTTCAGTCAGAGATGCTTCTATGTATGTGATGGCAGGATTTTCTTTGGTACCCAGATTGACAGGTTTTTCTTCTTTATTGAGAATTGATGACTCTTCAAGCCTGTAATCTTGGATAAGAGGAAGAGGAAAATCTTCATCCTCTGGCACCTCAAAGAGGTTTTCACCAGGGGATACGCCCTTTGTTTTTACTTTTTTTATGTTCAAATAGCGCCCCAGAGGGGTTTTCACTAGGATATCGATTTTTCTCTTTTTTATTGTTGTTTTCTATGTCATTTTTGTGGATAAAGTTCTCCTCTTCCCCAAAGTATGCCTTTGGGTCCAATTTGTAGACATATGCTGAGTCTTTCACCCAGTCACTATTTTTCTCAATTGCTCACATAAAGCTTAGGAACACGTCCTCACTTTGGAACTCATCAACGTGTACGACACTTGGTTGGTCCTAGTCTATGAGTTCAGGATAGCGGAGGGGAAGGTCAATGAAGAGGATGTAAATTTTTGGTAGGAAAACATTGCCTAGGAAGGTTTCATCATCAAAAACAACATCATAAGCTCTCACAATTTTCACTTCTGGGATATCTTCGATGTCAGCGATTTCACCCATGGATCGACAAGAGGAATAGTTGGTGAACTTGTTGGTGCCCCCATTTATGTCAGAGCCTATACCAAGGCCAGGTGATTTTCTAATCAAATGGGTACAATAGTATCTTTCATTCCTTTCTCTTCATAACCAAGGCCACCTCCTTGGTAGTTCCATTTTTCTATCACCAATTCGTGCATTGTGGGATACTTATCTTTGAAGTAATTGAGGAAATTTGTGTCCTTGGGTGGTGGATCTTTATATAGCCATTGATTGATTTTTGGTGCCATTTCCTAGCCAGTCAAAGTACCTTTTGATATAAAAGTGGTAGAACCAAATTGTAGTGCCTTGGTTGTCTCTGATTGTGTTTTTCTTAGATTAGGCTGGTGGCTTTGAGTGTGAGGATCAATTGGAAATGCTCCAACCGTGAAGGCATCAGATAAAGAGTACTCACCACAACCTTTGTTGTTGATGTTTACCATGGATAAGGTGGAGGAAAGGATTGTTTATGGGTCTAAATGGGTTCAAGATGAGCTAGCGATAAAGGTGCCAATATCAATCCTGGGACAGTGATTAGAATGTGGAAGAATGTCTCCAACACATTGCAATATGTGAAGGGCTTGGGATCTACGCAGATGGTGATCTCAGTTCCTTTGTACAAGAATTTGAGGCACTGATGGTAGGTGGATGGGATGGCTTGCATAGAATGAATCCATGGGCGTCCAAGGAGGATATTGTAGGGGAGGTCAAGATCAACAACATGACATAATGTCTCCTAGATAACTAAGCCCACTTGAATGGGCAATGATATGGTGCCTTCAGAAGTACACTCCATATTTTCATATGCTTTTATTCTGATGACATCATTTATGATATCAGCCTCAGTGCAAACCAACTATTTTATGAATTTTAGAGTACACAGGTTTAGGGCCGACCCATTATATATCATGACCCATTTGATGGCAAAATCTTTAACCATGACAGCAATACAGAGTGGGAGATTATGATTAGTTTTATTGGAGGATATGTCTGTTGTCTAAATGAGACCCCACAGGATGTAGACAAGTGTCTGACAAGGTTTTGGAATTCAGTGAGGTTGATGTTGCTTGGAACACGGGATTCTTGCAAGGCTTTATTGAGGATCTCTTGATAAGTGAGTGATGTGAAAAGAAGATCTAGGATGGAAATTTGGGCTAGAGTATTCCCTAGGTGTTCCAAAATGTTGTATTGGGTCCCAGCAGATGGGGTGGGACCAACACCTACAACTATTATCCTACCTCTATGAGTGGTGATTGCGCATTGGTTATTGGCACCCTTGACATGGATGACATTGACGGAGAACTGGACTTGGGATATGCAGCTAATGAGGTTATCGTAGTTGATATAAGAATTGGTATAATCTTTTCTATCAGTGTTTTCTACATGTTTACCTTTCCCTTGATAAGAGGACTGAGTAGGATTTCCTGGACCTGTATCGAAAGTGTGTTTAGGGAATGCATTTTGATAAATTTTAAGGCCTGCATTTGGTGATGATTGGGTAGGTGAATCCACTTTGATCTCCTTGCGGTTAATGAGATCCTAGATATAGTGTTTCAGCTTGATGCATTTTAGAGTGGTGTGTCCCTTAAGACAGTGGTATTCACAATACTCATTGTCTTTATACCAAGTAGGCTTAGGATTTGAGTCATCAAATGGCTATTTTTTAGGATATATGACTTGATTAGCTTGGACCAGCTTGTGGAAGATGACGTCTATAGGTTCCCACAATGGGGTAAATGTGCATTGTGGCCCATTCATAGTGTGAGGTCTTTGTTGTCCATGTGGGACTGAGATAACATTTGTCTGATTCATAAGACCTTGATAGTTGTGTTGATACAATGTACCTGGAGGGGGATAGATAGGCACACCTTGAGGGTGCATGTTTTGCTGATATGTTGGTTGTAGATACATAGGATTGGGTTGTTGATACATGGGAGGAGGTTGCAGATACATTGGTGGTGCTTGCTGATAAGTCTGGGTTGGCGCATTAGGACTAGCTACCACAACCTGAATGTGTTTGGTATTAGTGGCTCCATCTATCACCACATTTTTGATCTTGTTCTAGTATCATGATCAATCATTGTTATGTTTGTCAGGATAGGATTCTTTGTAGTGCTTAATGGTACCTTCTTCTATGAGGCCTCGTTCAAGGTCCCCACCCTTGATTCCGATGTCATGATAAGTTTGTATATAGTTCATGCGCATGTGATAGGCAAGCTTAGGATGAAGGTTGTTAATGAAAATTTTAATAAGATGTTGCTCTGGGGGTTGGTAAGAAAACCTTGTGGTAAGCCCTTACCAGTGCTGAAGATAATTAGCAAGGCTTTCTCCTCCCTTTTGTTTAGAATTGCATAGCTCAAGGAGTGAGAGTTCATTTTCAACATTATGTGCGTATTAGGCCACAAACTTTTCAGATAATTCTGTTAAAGACGATGTCATAAGGGATTTTGTAGAACCATTCAAGAGCGGTGCCTCCCAAGCTTTTGGGAAATAGTCTCATGAGGAAGTTATCACTATAGGCCACTTCTTGGCAAGCCATGTAGAATTATTTCACATGAATCACAGGATCACCCTTCCCCTGATATTTATCAAATTTTGGGGTCTCAAAGTGTTTGGGGAAGGGTATAGTAGTGATAGATTGGTCAAACAGATAAGGACACACTTCCTCAAACTTAAACATTTTAGCCTCTATCCTATCCTTTAGCTCCTTGAGAGCAATCTTCATTTCCTCCCATTAAGGATTGATTTGCAGGGGAGGATTATTGATCGTGATTGCAGGATTTCCTTGTGCATGATATGGATTGAATGGAGAGTATGGAGGATTTTATGGGGGATATTGTGGTGTTTGGTAGGGTGGTTGTTGGTCAACGTTTATGGGTAGATGTGGTGGAAGTTGTGGTTGAGTGGAATACTATAGTGGAGGAGGTGTCAGCGCTTGATAAGATTTTTGCAACTATTGGAAATATGCTTGTATTTGTTGCAGCGTCTAATAGGTAGGATGCACCTATTGTGTACCTACGTAAGTGTTTTATGGTGGAATGCCCCCAATGAGAAATTGTTGTGGAGGGGGATTTGTTTGCGATGCAATGGAAGATGGCATGGCTATGTGATTGGTGGTATGAGTTTTCTATTGTTGCACGGGTTGGATAAAAGGATTAGCAAACTATTGCATTGGTTGTGCCATGAAGGGATTTTCCCCCTACGTTTGTGGTTGTGGCTGTTGTGTAGTTTGGATAGTGGGCTATGCAGCTATGAAGGGGTTGATTGGTTGTTGTTGCACTTGGGATGTGAATGGATTGGTGATTTTCTACTATTGGATAGGTTTTTGTTGGATAGGTTGGATGTGAATTTGGGGTACAATGAAGGGATTCATGGATGATTGCAAGATGGGGGGATTTGTGTTGACCAACATTTGAGGTGGAATTCTGGGAATTCATTGTGATTGCGTTGCTGATGGAGTGGGAAAAGTGAACCCTTCCAAAAATAAGGGTTGATTATATGCGTTGGTAGGTGGCATGCCTATCGTGAAAAAAAGTGGAATACGCAAGGAGATTTATGTGCTTTGATGTTGTGAACTGGTTATAGCAATTTGAATGGGTTGAGTAGGATTAGGTGGAATGGTGGTTTTCTATGTGCTAACTGGTGATGGTGGAAAGTTTGCAACAAATGTTGGGATTTCTTGTGAAAGGGGACTGACTATGGTTTCACTAGTAAATTTTAGCCCTATTTTTGACGAGTATTTGTCAAAATTTAGACACCAATTGGTCGACAAAATTACCAACATTGTCATCGGTCTTTTTTCATCGATATTACGCCACACAAAATCATCGTCAATATTTCGAACATGTTGGTCAAAATTTCAACCTTTATATTGGTCCAAATTTTGACCTTTTAGTCAATGTTGGCTTCGTCGTTTGTACAATGGTCGCGTCAAAATGAGTTTGTATTGGTCAAAATTTTTACAAGATGTTTTAGTTTAAAAAATAAAATTGATTGAGTAGGTTACAGTTAGAAGAACTTAACTAAAACCCAAAATGACTGAAGTTGCAATATTTACAAAATATAAATATAAACACTAAAATTGTAACTTTATCCAACACGACTATTTGACAAGGTCATTCGTATTATTATGCCTATAGAAGTTGGACCTCTATTATAAATGTCTAGTTTATTGTAGCATGCAAAACCAAATACAATACCAAAACCTCCAGAAATATTAGCACCATAACCATATCTACCTTAAAGATGTTAATTTTGAATAATTGTCATTTCAAAAGGATAAAAAGTAGAACTTTCTAGGTTGCTTGTCATTCATTTGGAAAATTGCAAACATACAAAACTCCACCTCTTTAGTTGAAGAAGTTAGTTGATGGGTTATTGTTTGACTTATTGAAAGAAACACCTTTTATCATGTTCAATGTTTTTACCCAATCTGTAAGGGTTAAACAAGATACTATATTCTTTGATATGAAGATAAGTGATTTCTCAAGTGCCTATTGAACCATACCATATTCTTATTTTATAGTT
>MU223911.1:680936-695400 GCA_018584345.1 Thuja plicata | reverse complement strand
TGGTTTAATTATTCAGCTTTCTTTGTCCATAGTTCCACATTTTGTATTCACTATTATTCTAACTACAATATATGAGAACTTCCCCTTTCTAAGCTTTAATGGAAGTATGCTACTACTTTACATATCTGTTCCAAACCTTCTATAAATCTACCCTAGAAGTGCACTTACATATACTCTAAAATTATCAACGATGTCTGCTTAGAACCACAATTATGTCTGCTCCAAAATCATCAATGAAGTCTGCTCAAAACCACACTTATGTCTACTTATATCAATGATAGATAGCATATCTGTGAGTGTAAATTGCTATCTTTCATATCCATTCAAGCATAAACAGGTAAAATATGGTAAGAAGTAAGGTTAGAGGTAACCAGTCATTGCCTTTTTGCTTTGACTGGTTATGTGTTCATTAATGTCGCTAATTGTCCAACTCTTAGGTTCCCGAGCTCCAGTTTCTAAATCTTACAGAAGAGAGAGAAGAATGATATTAGATCCCAAAGGATCTAAGCAATTCTTGAATATCTATAACTACTTACCACTACACATATGCTATCTATCGCTGCCCTGAACCTATCAAAAGCAAGCAAACTACATTCAATGCTTGAATAAACGGATATTTTTATCACTAATGTGTTTGTGTTATGTGCAGATCTGAATTTATCCATCACTGATATGTGGACATAAATGAGGCTCCCACAAGGGTTTGAGCCCAACATATCAGCCATAGATGGTTCATTTACAGAAAGATATGCACAAGAATGGAGCCATGTTTTATTCTTTTTTTAGATTTTTAGAAATGCAATGAAAAACATACATTTCTTTTACAACAAGAGATGACATGGTGGATTCAAAGAAAAATAGGTACTTCTGGGTAGTTCAACAACATACGGCCATAGTTTCAGCCTGAAGGTAAAAAATTTCCTTCAACTAAAGTCTCATTTTCAGTCATACCCATGTTCATATTTTTTGGGATTACATTACAACCATAAATCAGGTTTTTGTCAAAGGTATCAATATCTTTTGATGCAAATTCAAAACAACAAGTGTTTTCCTTCAAAAGCATGGTGAAAGTTCTTGATTTTTAGAGATGTTTCAAAACCAGTCACATTTTTCCCAAAAAACCAAGCATATTGCAAATGGACAAAATATTACTTTCTTCTTTCAACAATGAAGCCAAAATGTGTAAAGGAAGGAACAGCTAGTTAAGTTTCAGTAGCTAATGTTATGTGCACTTTCAAATTTTTTTAACAAAGAATGCTAATTTTGAAAAAAATTCATTTTTTCTAAAGAAAATGTCAACAAATATGACTAGCAAGTAATTCTGGGTTGTTTTTCTTCATACCTAGATACAATTTTTTGAAAAAAACCATTTTTTTTCAAAGAAAAAATAGTATGAATAGTAAAGCATGGAGGTGAAAATATATAGATTTTCAGATTGTTTTGCAAATAGTAGCCATGATTTGTTTCCGAAAATGCCAACATAAATGAAATAACAGTCATGTTTTTTTAGCAAAAGGAAAAAATGCTGAGAGATTTACAACTTCATGAAAGAAAGATACAATTTTTTTAATCAAAATTTGCAGAAAAATCAGACATTTTTTCTTAAAAAACCCAGTATATTTCAAAGGAGTTTCAGAATAGCAAGAGGGAAATACAAACACAATACCTTTCAGCCATCTAAAAAAAAAAAATCCTTCCATGGCATCCATGTTTTTTATATAAAGTCATGGTTTTTCAAAGAAAAATTAGAGGTTCTTCATTTGCAGCCATAGAAAAATCAGAAATTCTTCCAAATGAAGCAACATTTCCAGCAAAGAAGCCACACAGAAGTCACAGAGGCAGTATCCTTTCATGGAAACTACAAACTCTAGACAAATCCTTTCATAGCGGCAGATCTTTCTTCCTTCTTCCATGGCAGCTGCTAGGGTTTCCAAACCATCTCCATAGCTCACATTTTCTCCAAAGAAAAAATCCAAGCAAATGACCAAATGAAACACAAAACAAATAACTTTTGTTTTGGATTTAACGTAAGCCTTTTAGGTTACGGTTTCTCCATTTCTTTATTTATTTTAAAGCAAATGTCACCTTTTTTTTAAATTTATGCCCGTGTTGGTCAAAATTTTGACCAACAATATATTGGTTGAAATTTTGACCAACACAGGGATAGATTTAAAAAAAAAAAAAAAGTTTTTCTTGTACATTCCAAACAAGAAAAAACATTTTGCAAGTTGGTCAGAATTTTTGGTCAAAAAATAGGGTCAAATGTACTAGTGTTTGTGGAGGTGCCTGCATAGTGATAGGGGGTATTTTTTGTGTTGCTGATGTGGCATCAGGAGGTGGGGCTCCCGGGGTAGGTGTAGGTGTTGTTTGTATGATGGAAGGTGGAATGGAGGGATGAACAACTTGCACGAGAAGAGTTCCCATTTGTAAGGCTCATTGTAGTGGATCAAAAAATTCATTTCTATTGGGATAAGGAAGTTCCCCTAGAGGTGCCATAGCTCGTGTGACAAGTGTGGGTATAATCCAAGGTAGAAGTTGAAGTCCTTGTTGTTGGATGTATGAGAGTACCTGGTTTCTGTTACGTCCACTCATGGTGTTTACCATGTGGACAAGTGTTGGGTGGTTGATAAATGTTTCCATGGTACTTAGAGTGGGAGTTTCATTAGTGTCTACCTAGATATGTTTGATTTTATCATTGGGATGAGGGGCATAAGTGACCATGGTGTTGGTGTTGTCAGCCATAGGATTGGATGAGCTAGCGGCAAGATTAGGATCCATGTTCTTCCTCTTCTTAGTGGCTTGTGTGATAGGTGGCATGAAAGGATTATCCTAAGGGGATATGGGATGCAAGATGTATGTGAGGATGCACCTAGGAAGCTAAGGATGATGATACTAGGATTATGATGTGCTTAAGAGGATGGATGCACTTCTATGGATTAAGGATGGCTTGATGTATGCAAGGATCAAGGGTTTCTTTCCCTAGTGTAAGATCAAGTGGATATGATTGTCTACCTAAGAAAGACTTGTGGTCTTCGACAAATGATATTCTTTTCTAGTGCGAACCAACCTTTTGATCAAGGCAATGAGGTTGCAAAAGACAAAAGGGATTATCCTAAAAAAATGCTTAGTTTAAGGACATTCAAGGATGGGGTTTGATTAAGATGTAGGTTTTTAGCAACTCCAAAAGGTATGCAATACCAAGTGAGGTGTGTGATCAAGGATGCTTTGGATGATGATTAGGATGATGCTAGGCTGATTAGGATTAATTTGTTAATGCAAGATCATGCTAGGATGAGTATGTGATGTGTTCCTAAAGATGACAACCTAAGTGAGGTCCTAAAATGAAAGCTAAGTGAGATTAAGAAGAGGAGGAACTTGTGTTTGTTGTGGTAAACCGACTAGTCATATTTTTCAACTCCAACAAAAGCAAAGTTTAGACGATGTTTGCCCATGAAACGAGAAACCTTTTTGTCGTAAATCACTTTTTCAAATTGTTCCCATTTACGGATTTCTTGCTTGACAGAATTGACAATGTGTTGGTACTTGGTAGCCTCTTGGGTTGTGTTTTTCTATTCTCTTTGCACGGGTGGTAACATATTTTTCACCTTCTTATGCTTCTTGGAATCGGTCATGTCCTATAATTAGATTTGATCTTAAACGAATAGTTTGAGGTTTTTAGGGCATATCTCATGAAAGATGAAATTGTTTTTGCAAAAGGACATTTGTTTTGATAATTTGGAAAAAAAGCTTGATCGTGTTCTGATTTTTCAATAGGTTTGTTCTAAGGCAAGAACCAATTTTGACAGTCAAATTGGAAAATAAAAAGCATGTGTTTGAAAACAATTTGACAAGGGACAAAGCAACCTTTAAGGATACAAGCATGTGACAAATTTGAATGTTGGATATTCTGTTTGTGTTTTGGCTTTGTCAATTTCTTGAAACACTTCAAGCACAAAATCTACCTAAGGAATTGGCATACCATAAAAATATGTACTTGTAACCTTAGGCATGCACACAAGAGCTAATCAGAATATGTCCATCACCAAGCATGCAATGGCTCCAGTCATGACACCGTATTATCTGATTCTAAACGCTCAGGGTGGCATGAATGTAGGCGTGATCTTGGGGAAGTTACTATCTTCTTTGCACAAGCATTATCACCTTTCAGGGGTGTTCCGGGTAGCTTCTAAGCCTAGAGTGTTTAGTATGGTTCTCCATTCAATTGTATCCTCTATGTTAGTGCAAGCACGACTCAGGCGTATAGCCCCATAGAGCGTCTTGACAAAAGTGGTCACGTAAACATGATTAATACCGTGAGGCTGCACTTAAGTTAGATGAGAGCCGAGTATAAGCTCAGATGCCAACCGACTCCTAAGGCTTTAACCCCAAAGAGTAAATTTGATTAACATGAGTTAGAGTGGTGTGGCTTACACCTTGTTCTCATGTGGGTCATTCCTGAGATATTTTTTCCTCAACCGGCAGGCCCATCTAAAGGATCCATAGTAACTTGGATTGGCAACAGAAAGGAGTCTGGATTTTTTATTTTCCCACAAGGGGAAAAGAGTATAATATCCTATCTAATATTTTTTTCTCCACAAACACACAAGACACACTTTGTTCTCTCCCAAAAGATTCAATTTGTTTAATACTAAGTAAGTGTGTCTAGGTTTTTGATCTTCCCAAAAGGGAAGAGAGAATAATCCCCTAACACTCACTTAGGATTAGACAAGAAAATCTAACTAATTAGTCTAGCTGCCTAAAAAAGATTAATGCAAACACATTCATTTGGTCAATGTAGATTCGAGGCAACCTGTAAGACAAACGTGAGTAGTTTTTGAATTTGCATCTTTGACAAGCGGTGCTGCAAAATAATCAGTTAGTAGTTTCAAGTTTATCCTTTGGCAAGCATTAAAAACACAAGAAACACTTCACAATTGTTAGTTTAAGATAAATCCAACTTAGACAGAGTCTAGACACGGGTTCAAGGCAAAGACATCAATTTTCATTTTTTTCTAAAAATGACAAAAAGCAGGAAATTCTCCAAAAAATATAGAAAACTAGAAAAATAGCTATACCAGTCAGAGATGCCAGTTTACAGATTGCAGACACCGATGTAGGGTGCAGATGCTAGTTTGTGAATTGTAGATGCTGGTTCATGAACCAACATTTACGCAGATGTTGATCTACCTGTAAACACAAAAAGACAGCAAACAAAGTCACTTTTCTTCTTTTTTAGTCTTTAATTATATCAAATTTAGCCATTTAAAGAGTATTGACAGAACTAGAATGTAGTGTTCTTTAAACCATTATCAAGATTTGTTTTTCCTAATGAAAATTTGGCATTATTTATGCTTGTAAAATGAATCTCTGCTAAAAAATACAATGATAAAATGCCTAAAATCACTAGGAGAATGACAAATCCAGATGAATCAAAAAGTTTTGGTTAGCAAGGTATATAACTAGCTCTTCCAGCGGAGATGCCAGTTCAAAGTGGAGATGTTGGTTTAGCGCAGATGCCAAATGGTAGTTCAGTGAGAATCATCATTTGCATAGATGCCTCTGTGTGAAACATAGAGGCCGATTGGTTTTCTGGGCAAAATTTGTATAGAATTAAGACAAGAAGTGAGAAATTTTAGGGACGTGGGTCCCACCGGGCATGCCAGAATGTGTATGAAGAATCCTTCAACCTATTGGGAGAAAGATGAAACATACAAACATTAGTGGGTTAGCACATAAATCATTTCAAAAACCATGTAAGAGATCAAGCAAACAACAAAGAATACCAAATAACATCAGATAGAGCTTAAAACAAGTAAAAAAATGCACCCTATTCTTCTACTCATTTTTTATTTGCTCTTTTATATTGATGTGGGTGTGCTCTCTCAAATACACAAAGTGCAATGGATCCCAATACAAGATTGTAAAACAAGAAGAAAGATTCAAGAGCTAGTATGAAGAACTAGTCTCAGATCTTCTCCAAGATGATGAATCTAAGCTATGAAAGTGGTATGCAAGACATGAGATTATACAAATATAATGCAAGAACTATGCTATGAAATGCAAAACATGATTCATTTTAACCAAAATGAAACTAACATGTGATATCTAAGTGATTTATGATGAACTAGAAGCATATGAAAACATGAATTCAAGAACTATGAACTTCTAAATACAAAATAGCATGATAACAATGCAAATTGAGAGATGAAAATATGAGAGGAGAAGGCCTCTATTTATAGAGTTTTTGGAGAGAGGAAGAGGCTTGGATGAAGTGTCACCTATGTGGAATCCACATGAGAGCCACATAGGAGACACATGGACTTGAAAAGATGACAAATTTTGAGTCAAAATTGGCATTAATATTCAGTAGCTCAATATTTCAAAAGAGGAGACAAAGCTGCAAGAGGGAATTAAAGAGGAATGGGTGCCCATTTTGGAGAGAATTTACCCATGTGGGTGAGCATTCCATTATCCTTAAAAATGTTAGGAATCACCCATTAAGCATGGTTAAAAGGATAGTTAGGTGTGGAAGCATACTTAGAAAATGAGGTGATGGGAGTAGGATAGGAATAGGGCAGGCTTAATAGGTTCCTAGCTAAGATTTAGATTATAATCAAATTAAATTTGGATAAATCATGCTTTAGAAGAATTATGAATATGGAGGATTTTAATAAATATAAATTTATTAAAAGGGTATTTTGTGGAGGCAAATGTATTTAAATAAAAATACATTTAGAATAGTATTTAAACTATTGATAAATGAAACTATTTAATTGATTGAATTAAATAGTTAGAGGAATAAGAGGGAAAGTAATATTAATAATAATATTAATATTTTTGGACGTCTACAATACCAAATTTTTTTTTATGAAACAAGCCTCATTGCCAAGGACATAAAACTATGTCTAATTAAGATCAATGGCATGGAAAAAATAATTGCAGATTTGACCAAGAAGTTGCAAGAGATGTCTAAAGTTGTTCCTACTTCACCTAAGTAGGCTACATATGCTAAATTCCAGACCGAGGATACAAGGTATGTTGTATAAAAAACAAAGAAGGTAATTAAGGAGCATAATGAAGTAGTTTTGGGAGCCCAAATGCAAATTTTACAGCATAGGGTAAAAATATTAAAAGATAAAGTTGATTTAGTATATGGTGCCTATTGAAAATTTCATAGCCTTCAACTTGAGGTAACATGTTTTGTGTCAATTTTTAATCGTACTTTGGAACATGGTCAGTTAGGAATTGGTTAATTGAGAGGCTAGCATCATTTCAGCCATTTAGGGTAGATTTGTTAGATATTATCACCTAATTTGGAGATGAAATAGAACAAATTGGGGTGACCTTGTCCTTTTTCAAAGGTAAGGAAAATAAAATAGAGAGCAGGTTGAATATGTGTGGGCCTGACTATAATAATATTTTTCCTTCAATCAGGTCAGAGGAAAATCAGATCAAGCCATTAGAAGTATGGAGAATTGAGTCTGACACTTTAATACCTAATAAAGAAGTATATATTTCTGACAATGCAAAATTAGATATGGAGAGATACAATTAGATTTTAGATGAGGCATTTAAGGCTGAAAAATATTTCAATAAGTTTATAATAGATGTCAAGAACATAAAAGATGTTAGATGGGAGAGGTAGAAGGCACAAATTGCAAGCATTCAAAGCTTTAATTGGCCTACAGAGGATGATGTCATAGCATGGGATGTTATTACAAAGCCTAAGAAAAAGAAGCCTACCACTGTTTTCCTTGACATTATTGATGAAGAGTAGAAGGATGCCTGGCACCTGATCTTTGAGCACAGGGAGGTTAGTCATCTAAAATATAAGTGTATGTTAGCCTATAATGGCAGTCATTGAATCTTGCTAAAAACTATTGGAGGCTACCCAGAACATATTCAGACAAAGGTGTGAGCTAATAGACAATTTCAAAGATTTGATTTGGATGTATTCCTATTTTGTCCTTCCACCGCTTGGTCTCTTCTTGTGTTTTTCCTCTTATAAGTTTTTAGGGTTAGGTCTTAAACCATCCGAGGCTTGTTGCATCCTTAATTTTTATGGATTCTAAGATGGTTTAGACTATATATAGAGCATTGGTATAATTTTTTAAGAGGTATAATTGGAATATGATGAGATGAGAATTACCAGCCAAACTACTTTATTGTCAGAGTTTTTTGCATATTGTCTTTTGAATGTATTTGAAATAGTGATCAAACTAATAAAATACATTGCAGTTTGTATCAGATATCTTTTGTTTATCTATTTATATTTATGTTATATCTCTTGTATCTTTAAATTGTAAGGCAGTTTAGATATACCAATGACAAGGTAATTGTGCAGTTGTTTGTGAGTTCTTTCAAGGAGAGAATAAGTCTTGTAGGTGATCCGAGAGAGCTAAGCACTAGTATTTGGATTTGATAGCGGGGGTATTGGAGTTAAAGGTAGTCTATAAGGCATTCTACTCAAATTTCATGTATTTACATTAATTAGTTGTTGTGGATTTACATTTAATATAGAATCTTTGCCCAATGATTAGGCATTGGTTAGGGTTTGGCAAAATAGTTAATCATCATCCAATATTAAAAACAATCAAACATTTTATATTTCAATCATAAATGAAATTTAATTTGCTGATTCCTTCAAGAGAGAATCAATAGGTTAACCATCCTAAGCTCAGAGAAGTATAAAAGGAAGAAGGATGAGAATCCTTATCAAATTACTATTTTCTATTATTAAGATAATGGTTTGGCTTATTAAGCTCTGTATCAGATTAATTATAGTCATTTGCATAGTTTTCAATCTATTGATATAGTAAAATCCAATTAGCAATCTATTAAAATACCTAATCCACTGTAATAGATACTATGAGTCAATAATCATTCAAAGGTTATGCCTTCCTGAGTTTTTGGAACTCAAAAAAGAAGCATGATATTATTCAATCCTCATAAATTAGGATTTCTCTTGCAGAGAGTTAAGTTGGAAATATAAAAGTGAGATTTCACACCTTTTTCGATATCTTTCAATAAAAATCCCTAACACAAGGTTGAAGCAATATTGAAATGGCCTACACCAAAGTTAGCTACTGACGTAAGAAGATTCCATTGTTTAGCAGAGTTATACCGGAAGTTCATCAAACCATTTAGTGAAATCCGTGCACCTATTTTAGATACCATCAAGGGAGGTATGAAATCCAAGTTATAATAGAATGAGCAGGCTGATAAGGGATTTGAAAATTTGAAGGAAAGGATAGAAACTCAACTGATATTGACACTTCCTAGTTTTGACAAGTTATTTATTGTGCAGTGTGATGCTAGTTAGATTGTTGTCAGTGTAGTTTTGAGTCAAGAAGGAAAGCCAGTAGCCTTTCATAGTGATAAAATAAGTCATGCAAAGAGGAGGTATTTCTCATATGATTTGGAATTGTATACATTAGTGAAAGCACTAAGGAAATGAAGACATTATCTCCTTCCCAAAGAATTTGTAATCTTTACCAACAATCAGGCTTTAAGTTTTCTGAATTCATAAGATAAACAAAGCTATAAGCATATGAAATGGGTGGGATATATACAAGCCTATAACTTCACCATAAAGCACAAGAAGGGAGTATAGAACAAGGTATAAAATTCATTGAGTAGAAGGTTACTCAAGGTACAAGAAGTTCGTTTAAGAAGCATTGGCATATAAAGTTTCAAAGATCTTCATCCAACAGATGAAGACGTTTAAGGAGCATATATAGTATGTCAAAATTTTAAAAATCATTTTCATAGTGAGTATTCTGAGTATACTCTTCAAGAAGGTCTTTTGTTTCAAGGAGGAAAACTTTGTGCATGAAGAGGTTCAATGAGGGAGAACCTAGTACAAGAGAAGCATAATAGTTCATTAAGTGGACATTTCGGGTTGAATAAAACTCTATAATTGGTAAAGAGATACTATTATTAGAAAAAAATGAGTAGGTATATCCAGAAGTATGTGGAGACTTGTATAGTCTTTGAGAAGGCCAAGGGGACTTCATCCAATGTAGGAGTGTATCAACCCCTTCCTATCCCAAATAAACCATGGGAATGCCTTAGTATGGATTTTTTAGTTGGACTACCAAGAACCAAGTAGGGAATGGACAACATCTTTGTGATTGTGGATAGATTTAGAAAGATGGATCACTTTGTGTCATGCAAGAACACACATGATGCATATTACATAGAAATTCTATTGTTTAGAGAAGTAGTAAGGATACATGGATTACCTTTGAGTATTGTATCAGACCGAGACTCCAAGTTTATGAGTCATTTTTGGAAAACCTTGTTGCAGAAACTTGGTACTAATCTTTCCTTTAGCTCAGCATATCATCCACAGACCGATGGTCAGACCAAAGTTGTGAACCAAAGTTTAGGAAATCTGTTTAGATATCTCACAAAAGAGTATGGAAAATCATGGGATCATTTACTTTCTCAAGAAGAATTTTACTATAATGACACAATCAATCGATCCACTGGAAAGATCCCTTTTGACATCCTAGTGTTCAAAAAAAGAAAACAAGATCATCTTAGACATCAAAAAATATTAATGTAAAGACTGCATGAGGAAAAGTTGGCAATCAACTTGGAAAAGAGTGATTTCATGAAGAAATATTTGGTATATCTATGTTTTTTTATCTCAGAGGATAATTTGAAGATCGATATAAGAAAGGTGGAAGAAATATTTAATTGGCCTGCACTGAAGTCAGCTACTGAAGTAAGAAGCTTCCATGGTTTAGCACAGTTCTACCCAGAGTTCATCAAACAATTTAGTGAAATCAACGCACCTATTTTAGATACCATCAAGGGAGCTATGAAAGCCAAGTTCCAATGGAATGAGAAGGCTAATAAGGGATATGAACATTTGAAGGAAAGTATATCAAGTCAATAAATATTGACACTTCCTTGTTTTGACAAGCTATTTATTGTGGAGTGTGATGCTAGTAATATTGTTGCCAGTGCAGTTGTGAGCCAAGAAGGAAAGTCAGTAGCCTTTCACAGTGAGAAACTCAGTCATGCAAAGAGGAGGTATTACTCATATGATTTTAAATTTTATGCATTAGTGAAAGCACTTAGTAAATGGAGACATTATCTCCTTCCCAAAGAATTTGTAGTCTTTACCGACTATCAGGCTTTAAGTTTTCTAAATTCACAGGATAAACTAAGCCATAAGAATATGAAATGGGTGGAGTATATACAAGCCTATAATGTCACCATAAAGCACAAGAAGGGAGTAAAGAAAAAAGTAGAAGATGCATTGAGTAGAAGGTTACTCATGGTACAAGATATCTAGCTAAGAAGCATTAGCAATGAAAGTTTCAAAGATCTGTATCCAACAGATGAAGACTTTTCAGCAGTACACAACGTATGTAAAAATTTTCAAAATCATTTTCATAGTCAATATTTCGAGTATACTCTTCAAGAAGGTATTTTTTTTTAAATGAGGACAAATCTGTGTACCGAGAGGTTCAATGAGGGAAAACCTAGTACAAGAGAAGCATAATGGTTCATTAAGTGGACCTTTTAGGTTGAATAAAACTCTAGAATTTGTAAAGAGATACTATTATTAGCCAAAAATGAGTAGGGATATCTAGAAGTATGTGGAGACTTGTATAGTGTGTCAGAAGGCCAAGGGGACTTCATCCAATGTAGGATTGTATCAGCCACTTTGTATCCCAAATAGACCATGGGAATGCCTTAGTATGGATTTTGTAGTTGGACTACCGAGAACCGAGTAGGGAATGGACAACATCTTTGTGATTATGGATAGATTCAACAAGATGGCTCACTTTGTACTGTGCAAGACCACAGATGATCCATGTTACATAGAAAATCTATTCTTTAGAGAAGTAGTAAGGATACATGGATTACCTTTGATTATTGTATCAGACTGAGACTCAAATTTTACGAGTCATTTTTGGAAAACCTTGTGGGAGAAACTTGGTACTAATATTTCCTTTAGCTTGGCATATCATCCAAAGACCGATGGTCAGACTAAAGTGGTGAACTAAAGTTTATGAAATCTATTGAGATGTCTCACAAAAGAGTATGGACAATCATGTGATCAATTACTTTCTCAAGTAGAATTAGCCTATAATGATACAGTCAATAGATCCACTGGAAAGAGCCCTTTTGAAATAGTGTATAGGATTCATCCCAGGGGTATATGTGAACTCAAGGATCTTAGAAGCAACACAAAGAAGAGTGGGTATGCTGAATTTTTTTCATGATCCATGAAAGAGGTCAATGATTCAATAAAGCTAGGATTAGTTGAGAATACAGTTCACACCAAGAAGAACATAGATGCAAGGAAAATAGATGTTCAATTTCAAATTGGAGATTTGGTCATGGTGCACCTCAACAAAGAAAGGTTGCAAGAAATAGGTCTGAGTAAACTTCAGATGAGGAAGATAGGCCCCTGTGAAATTCTAGAAAAGTATGGTCTAATGTTTATAAAATTGATCTTCTTATAGATATTAGATTATCTCTAGTTTTCAATGTGGGAGATCTAGTGTCCTATAAAGGATCAATTCTAGAAGGAGGTTATGATCTAACAACAGACACTGAAAACCTCAAGGCATTAAAGATTCTAGTTTCACCGAAACCAAAGACAGAGAAAATCTTGAATTTAGGAGTTGCCAAGAAGACTAGAAGGCAGACCTACATGGAACATCTGGTCAAATTGCAAGGACAAGATGATTCATAGTTAACATGGGTGCAAGAGATATATCTCAAGAAGGTAAGCATTGCTTGACTTGCTCCAATCACCTGGAAGTTGATTCCTTTTGTCTGGAGGAGTATGGTGCTGGGACACCTAGGTTAGAAATCATTTCGGTCTTGTACGTTGTTTGTAATGTTTTTTGTTCAACCACTTTTATAATGACCAAGGTCAATCGGTGAACAAACACCATAGTTGCTTAGTACTTTTGCTTGCAATTTAGTGTGTGTATTAAGGTGGTTTACAAACCTATGGGAAACTAGAAAGGGCTCTAGAAAAAAAATGGTGAAATGGTACTAAGTTATACTGGCGCTCAATTTACACTGGTGCTCAGGAAATTCTATTGCTCTGGAATGCTACTCGGGAACCTTGCTCGGGTTACACTAGGTTTTTTGGGTATGCTATGCAGAATGCTCAGGAATGTCACTAGGTAATGTCTCTCGAGTTACAATTGGCTCTCAGGGATGTTTCTTGGTGATGTTTCTTGGGGTTACTGGTAGATTTTAGGTTTATTCTAACCCTCGGGTGTTGATGATTCTATTTTTACCGATGCTCTTTCTGCTGCTTGGTAAAGTCAACACTAGCATTTGGTAATGTCGGTTAAATGACTCGTGAATCATGGCTTTGTATTTTCTGATAAAAATAGCCAATATTAATGGCTCATTACGTGTCACCTTGCCTTCAATGGCTAGTTACACCTGGCCAAAGTGATGGGAGGTTGCTAAATGATCACCATACCTACATTTACGAGGTTGGTGAAAGTTGTTGGAGAAGCATGGGATACATATATTCCTACATGATGTTTAGAGGGATGGATGCTTGTTATAATAGTTAGAGGATTTTGAATAGAAGCTGCAATGTGTGTTTAGTCTATCCTTTATGTTTTCATTGTTTTATTCAAGTATATATAGCTTAGTCTTGTTTTGTTTTGCAAGTTGTAAGTTCTTAACCCATTTTGGGTTGTAATATTGCATTGCTCCTCAAGGTTCTTGAATCCATGGTGAGATCCATGTGCCTAGATAGGATTTGAGAGGAGCCCTTGTATAAATTTTTAGGTTTTGTTTCAGTAGAAGAGAGGTAAGACATGCAAGTGGAGTTCTTAACCTAGGCAAGCTCTAGGATAGTTTGGTTAGGGAAGAAAAGTAGGAGGAAAATTTTGTGAGTGTATTGGCTGAATGAGTAGGTTTAGCTAGAAGCATGAATCTACGCTTTTAGATAAAGTAAGCATGGAGAGATGATTAATTGATGGGGGATAGGGTCTTGAGTGAAAGGTGAAGATCTTAGTGACTTCCCTTGGGTTAGAGTTAGAATACCCTAGAAGGTCTGTGCAAGAGACCTTAGAGCAGAGTCGAGATGAATCTCTAGTATTGGACCCACTACCATTACATCACAAGTATAAGGGAATAAAAAAATTATAGATGCAATGGCATAAGCTATATCACCTCAACAGTAAAAACCTCTCATGGGTCCAACATGAGCATACAAAAAAATAAAGGATCTGAAAAAGCATAAGGTAATAAAGGAAACATCCTGAGCCAAAACAAGGCATCACAATGGATCTCATGCAATAGAACATAAGCACTAACTCACATAATATTGAAGCCACATATATCATGATGTCACATGGAGAAGTCAAATGAGAGATGAAATACATGGTATCCTACAAAGAATCAAATCAAGAGAAGAGGAAATGAGAAGAAATACAACACACACACACACACACACACACAC
>MU223911.1:624162-634229 GCA_018584345.1 Thuja plicata | reverse complement strand
GTTCCCTAGCCGGACCATTTAGCTCACCTAGGACTTGTCTACAATTCTGACTAGCCTCTTCTCAATCCCAAACACAAAAATAGAATAAAAATACATGAGGGATGCTTCTTGATGGTCACACTCCATAAGATGGATTATAAGAGTCAAAAAACATCCATAAGACTTGATTGAATTCAAAATCCTACTCTACAGAAGTTTGCACACAATAGAAGCACACACAGAAAACACAGGAAACTATTCTTTATTGAAAACTAGGAAATTACAATGTAAACTCAAATATTCTATGCTAGCCTCCTCAGTCTCTAACTTCTCCAACCTCTGGTATGAGTTTCCTTCCTTGTTTATATATTCAGCCTCTTCTTGATTTGTAACCGTTTCTAGGTTACCTGTCTGCCTCAGGATTCTAACTGCCTCGGCTCTTCATCTTCCTCCTGTAACTATCATCATTCTCAGCATGGTTTCCGACGTGGACTTCATTTTCCTCCGTGTCACTGACTTTTCCAATTCCCTTTGCGATGTTGACAAGTCAACATATTTTCTTCACTCTAACTGTTAGTCGCAATGTCGCGAGTCCTAATAGCCATGCATGCTGATATTCCGATACGTTGTTGTCTCGTTATCGCAAGACTGAGTAACTTAACCACCTATTATCCCATGATCTTGCGACCCATTATTGTCACGTCACCGCAACACTCATTTACTTAACCGCCTGTTGTCTTGCGATCACGCGACACACAGTCATCTCCTTGTCGCAACACTTATTCACTTAACCACCAATTTCCTCGTGACTTGGTGATACACTATCGTCACATTGTCACCATACTTATTAACTTAACCACCGATCTCTATCGACTCTACGATAAGCCTTGTCGCGTCATCACAAACCATTTCATCCTAACCGCTGAGTATCTGCCGAATTTGTGATAACCATTGTCGCTTCATCGCCAGCTATTTCAAGTTAACCGCTGAGCATCTGTCAAATTTGTGATAACCATTGTCGCTTCATCGCAAGCTATTTCATCCTAACCACTGAGCATCTACCGACTTCGCGATTCACTGTTATCGCCTTGTCGTAGCCATTTTTGGTTAACCGCCAGTTTCCTTCTGACTGTGCGCTAAGCCTTTGTCATGTAATCGCAGCTATTTCATACTAACTGCTGATCATCCTGCGACTGTGCGCTAAGTATAATGTACCCAGTTTTTTTATTTAACCGCCCTAGTGCTAGGAGTTATGAGCTATTAGGGTTTAGGAAGATAGTTGACTACTAACTGTGATCTGCTCCCGGACCACCATTGCTAAACAGCTAGGGCTTCGGAGCTAAAACCCTAGGCTGCTCTGCACCAGCTCTATTCCAAGCACTCAAGAAGTGGAGGCACTACTTGCTAACAAAGGATTTCATAGTATATACTGATAACCAAGCTCTCAGATTCCTTAACTCTCAAGACAAACTTAGCAGTAAACACATGAAGTGGGTGGAGTATCTACAAGCTTACACTTTCAATATCAAGCATAAAAAGGGAGACTAGAATAAGGTTGCTGATGCATTGAGAAGAAGGCTGCTCACAGTCCAGGAAGTTCAATTACAAAGCATAGGTATTCATAGCCTCAAAGACCTATATGCTGAAGATGAAGATTTTTCCCAAATCTACAAGGTATGCAAGGAGTTCAAGAACAACTTTCACGGTGAGTTTTCTGAATATACTTTGCAGAATGAGTTATTGTTTAAAGGAGGTCAACTTTGTGTTCCTAAAGGTTCTATGAGAGAGAATTTGATATAGGCAAAACATAATGGAGCACTTAGTGGTGATTTTGGAATCGGTAAGACTCAAGAGCTAGTCACTAGGTTCTATTTTTGGCCTAGAATGAATATAGATGTTAGACAGTATGTTGAGAGCTATGTAGTGTGTCAAAAATTAAAAGGCACATATTCAAATGTAGGTCTTAATCAGCCACTTCCAATCCCAACCAGACCATGGGAATGCATAAGCATGAATTTTGTAGTTGGTTTGCGAAGAACAAGGTAGGGATATGACAGTATTTATGTTGTTATAGACAAATTTAGCAAAATGGAACATTTTATACCTTGTAAGACCATTCATGATGCTTGTAACATTGCACAGTTGTTTTTCAGTGGAGTGGTGAGGATACATGGACTCCCACTTAGTATTTTTTCAGATAGAGATAGAAAATTCATGAGCCATTTTTGGAAGACCTTATCGGAAAATCTCAGCACTAACTTATCTTTTGGATCTGCCTACCGTCCACAGATAGATGGAAAAATAGAGGTGGTTAATAGAAGTCTTGGTAACTTACTGAGATGCCTCACAAAGGAGTATGGTCAAGGATTGGAGCAACTCATTGGACAAGCTGAATATGCATACAATGATATAGTGAATAGATCAACTGGTAAGAGTCATTTTGAAATAGTTTCTGGTTTTCACCCAAGAGGAATTTTTGAGCTTAGAGAATTGAAGGAAGGAATGCATGGTAGTGGATATGTTGAGGATTTTTCTCATTCCATGAGAGAAGGACATGAAAGTGTGAGAAAGAACTTGATTGAGAATGCTGAAAAGGTAAAGAAAAAGGTGGATGCAACAAAGAGGGATGTTCAGTTTCAAATTGGAGACTTTGTGATGGTACACTTGAACAAACATAGGATGCAAAAAGGTGTTCCTCCCAAGATGTAGATGAAGAGGCTAGGTCCATGTAGGATACTTGAAAAGTATGGAAACAATGCATACAAGGTGGAGCTTCCTGAAGACATTGGGTTGTCACCAGTTTTCAACATTGCAGACTTAATAGCATACAAAGGACCAATTCAAGATGCTGGTCAAAACCTTCAAGAAGTAATACAAGAGGTAAAAGATCTTAAATTGACCCCTACTCCATCTATGACAATTGAAAAGATACTAGACTCAAGGGTCTATAAGAAGACTAGGAGTAGAGACTATATGGAGCACCTTGTAAAATGGTAGGAAAGAGAGGATGTTGATGCTACTTGGATCAAAGAAACAGACTTCAAGAGGTTGGGCATTGATCCAAACATGCTCAAGCCAAGGATGGATTAACCTTTCTTTTGTTTGGGGGAGTATGGTGCAGGTGCACACCTAACTCAACCCCTAGCTCCTTATTTTTGTCATGTACTAACTCTAGCCAAGTCAGAAGAGAGCGTGTGTGGACCTTAGAAGGTCATTTGTTTTTTTTCCCTAAGATGGGTATGACTAGGTCAATCCATGTCTATATAGGTTTCTTAGTAGGTTTCCTCTATTTGTGTGTGTGTGAGGTAGTTTGGAAGCCTCTGGAAATCCAACCAAGGCATCAGGAACCTTTGATAAGCTGCTTGGTTAACACTGGAGTGCCAAGTTAACACTGCAATGTCGAGTTAATACTGCAGTGCTGAGTTAACACTACCAAGTTAACATTGTCGAGTTAACACTAAGGCCGAGTTAACACTGAGGTCAAGTAAACACTGAGGCTGAGTTAACACTGATGTCAAGTTAACACTGATGTCAAGTTAACACTACAACTAAGTTAACACTGCACTTTAGCTAATACTACAGCTCGGCTTGCATTACTGTTGCTCAACAATATTCAATCATCAGGGCCTATGAAAAGTGGATCTTGTATTTTATGGATAGTATGGTTAGTGTAACATTTCCTAAAGAGATTATTGTGAATGAGTGGACCATTAGGGATATTTCCTATGAGAGGATGGTTACTAATAACATCTAGAGCCTTCATTTTTAGAGATCTAGAAGGTAGAGATTGAAAAAGAAAGAGAAGCTCCAGGAAATCACAGAGTTGCAGATTATTGTACTATTTTGTTTTGTTTCCAGTAATGAGAAGTTGTAGATAGTGTGTTTAGTGGATATCAACCTTATTTCTTCATTTTTCATGCAAGTAGATTAGTTACTTTATTTTCTATTTTATAAGTTTTTAGTTCTTCACCCATTCTAGGTTGTAAACAATAATGACCCCTTGAGATTCCCGAATCCATGGTTAGAATCATGTGTTGGGATGGAACTCGAGAGGAGCCCTTGTACATAGTTCTCTTTTTGTTTTTGGTAGGAGTAGAAACATGTGTGAATCTAGAGATCTTACCCCAGGCAAGCTTGGGAATAGTCTGACTAGGGAAGAGAGTGAGAACAATGTTATGAAAACATTGGTTGAATGAATCTATTTGTGTAGGTTCAGAAAGGAGGATATGAAAAGTATTTCAATGGGGACTGGATCTTTAGGAGGAGGTAAATTTGAGAGTGACTTACCTTAGTTTAGGGTTGTGAACACCCTAATGGATCCAGGAGAAAGATCTCAAAATAGAGCCAAGATGGTTTTGTAGCAGCAACAATACTCCTGTCCACATCATACAATGACTGTTAGGTCAACCTAGTTAAAGGATTTGAACTAATACAATGGTTAGAAAGTAATCAGTAGGTTTGATATGATTTGTACAACTTACTTTGCAATCCAGACTCAATTAAGGTCTTATGCTAATTTCCTGAGTGGCCCCAATTCTCATCTCAAACTCCAGATCTTCTTGGAAATTTATCAAGCAATCTTGAATCCATGCATTAATTGTGGTTAGCCATGCATTAAATAACATCGATCAATCTTTAATTAACTTTACATATCCCAATAAAATCAACTATGTTGGCTAGAGATCTAAAATCTCATTAGTTATCAAAATACTGTTCCTCAGCCCACATTGTGTTCTTCCACTCGGTCACGTCTATATTCCTTGGTATTTCACTGGCGCTCGGCCATCACTGGCTTTGCTCGGCATCAACTTTGCATTTCTCGACATCAACTTCACATTTCTCAGCATCAACCTTATAGTGAACTATTAGTGAAAGATAAATGACATATCACTTTTTCAATGTGCCAAATGATCAAGTACCCTTTTGTTTACACATAACTCAACCGTTTCCCTGGGTCTTCTTATTATCCTTTTCGCTTCATTCAGTAGATATAGTGCTCAAATAGATAGCAATAGTCTCACCAGTTAAGGTTTGACATCAATGACAAAACAATATTTTTTTCCATTGTAGCTTTCCAAACAACCTTTCCAACAATCTCCCTCTTTGGCATTGATGGCAACAGTAAAAAATAAAATAATAATTTTTAACCATAGTTACCATACAATCCAAAAATTTTGTCTCTGTTCCTTGGTATGAAATATTATTCATTAATCTCTTTAGCTTCATTATGATTTTCATCTTGTAAAAATTTTCTCCCTATGTGTCTGTGATCACACTCGTGTTTTTTTGTTTCTATTCATCAATCTATTTTTCTCTATGTAATCTCATCCTCTTTCAGTAAACTTATTTCTCAGTATATTTCAGTATATTTCTCCCTCTTTGACAACAATGCCAAAGACATTCACATCTTTATCATGTAAATTATTCTATTCTAAACTTGGTATCATGTTGTTCCTATCATCTTACTTATGACTAATTTTATTTTTCTATCCTTGTCTGTCTTTCACAACTTTAGGCAACATCCTAAAGTGTGACTGCTTATGAATCAATGTGAAAAATATTTTGAATAGAACATTTGATGCAACAGTACCATTCTAAACTAACTAGCCTCACTTAGGGGAATCACCCCTAATTTACCTCATAGATACTCTTGAGCATCCTTGGGTAGTGCCTTTGTAAATAAGTCTGCTAACTGTTCCTTAGTGTTCACATACTCCAGTCTCACTTCCTTCTTCTGAACTAGCTCCCTCAAGTAATGATACTTGATAGCTATATGCTTTGTCTTAGAGTGAATTACAGGGTTCTTAGAAATATTAATGGCACTCGTGTTATCACAATATATGACAACTAGTTCTATGATCTCTTCTTTCATACCTTTCAATAGTATCTCCAACCACACAATATTAGAGAAATTAACTGTTGCTACCACATACTTGGCTCCAGCTGTAGATTATGTGGTATAATTCTATTTCTTTCTTGTCCATGAAACTAATATTTTTCCCAAAATAAATTCTCCTCCTGTGGTTCTTTTTCTATCATCTACATTTCCAGCCCAATCAGAATCAGTATAAACTCTGAGTTCAAATTTTTCATTCCTTTTGTAATACATACCATATTCATCTGTTACTTTCAAATATCTTAGAATCCTTTTTACTACCATCATATGAGTCTCCTTGGGATTGGAAGAAAATATAGCAACAATTCCAACAACTAATGCAATATCAGGTCTACTATGTACAACATATTACAGTTTTGCAATCATTGATCTATATAGTTTTTGATTTACTTCTTTTCTCTCATCAGTTTTGGTTAGCTTCTGTCTAATAGACATGGCTGTACTCATTGGTTTTGAATCTTCCATTCCAAAAGTTTTAGTATCTCTTTGACATATTTTGATTGAGTAATATAGATACCATTCTTCATCTAATATTTTTGCAAACCAACAATTTTTTTTATCTCACCAAACATAGACATCTCAAATTTAGTTTGCATCTCCTTTGCAAATACTTGGCATAACATATCTTGTCCATAAAAGATAGTGTCATCAACAAAAATTTGATTTAATAAAGTACCTTTATTTTGTTGTCTTCAAGTATAGATTGTTGTTGTCATTGGTTCTAGAAAAACCAATCTTCATTAGATAGTTGTGCAATCTCTCATACCATGCTCTGGGTGCTTGATTCAGACCATATAGTGCGTTGTGTAATTTGAAAACCATATTCCTTTTGCTTAGGTTAACAAATCCATCATCTTTTTCAATGTATACTTCTTCTTCTAATATCCCATTGAGAAATGTTGACTTTACATCCATTTGATAGACTTTAAATCCTTTGTAGGCTGCATGTGCAAGTAAGGTTCTTACACCTTCAAATCTTGCACCTAGAGTGAATGTCTCTCCATCATCAATTCCTTCCTCTTGTTCATAACCCTTGCATACACATCTAGCTTTATTTCATGTTACGTCTTCATGTTCATTCAACTTTTTTTGAATGCCCACTTAGTACCAATTACATTTTTATCATTCAACCTCGGTACAAGTGTCCAAGTATTTTTCTTTTCAATCTGTTCAATTTCTTCGTTCATGGCTTGAATCTAGTCTTCATTGTATAAGGCATATTTTACTAGTTTAGGCTCAAAATCACATAATAAGAAGGTATCTTCTCTCAATTTGCTTCTTTTCATGACTGTAGAATCCTTTGCTCCTATTATTATATCAAGTTTATGGTTCTTTCTTACATACTTTGCCAAATTAGGTTCTTTCTTTACTTCATATTGATCATTCATGTTCAATTCAGGTTGAAAGTGTGACTCGACATCTCCATCAAATAGCTCGGCAGTTACCTCCTATTACCCGACAATTTTGTTCTGTGACTCGGCAGGTGTAGACTGTTTCTCAGCAACTTCATTCTTAGTTTATTTAGAATCTTCCTCATCAATATAGGTGAATGATTTGTAACTCTTAGGCTTAGTCATGCTTTCAACTTCATTTCTTTCTGCATATTCATCAATTCTAACATTTTCACTTTCCACAATTTTGTTAGTGTTATAATTCAAACACTTGTATGCTTTACTTTTAGTTGAATATCTAATAAATATGCCTTCCTCACCTTTAGCATCAAGTTTTTCATTTATGTTATCCTTTAGTGTGAAACATTTACCTCCAAAGACTTTAAAATAGCTTACACTAGGTGCATATCCATACCATAGCTCATAAGGTGTAGCATTTGTACCTTTCTTGACTTGTACTTGTTCAGGGTATATATTGATGTACCTAGAGCTTCTCTCCAATATTTCTATGCAACATTTTTCTCCATCATTAGTGTTCTGGCACAATCCATGATAGATCAATTTCTTCTTTCAGCTATACCATTATGTGGTGGTGTCCTAGGTGTAGACATATGTCTCTTTATCCCTCTATCATTGCAAAACATGTTAAACTCATTAGAAATAAACTCACCTCCTCTATCAGATCTCAGACATTTCAGACTCTTACCTGTCTCCTTTTCAAATTTTTCCAAGTACCACTTAAACAACTGAATGCATCTGATTTTTCTTTAAGAAACATAACGGTCATCATTCTAGAGTAATCATCAACAAATCAGATAAAATATTTGTCTCCCTAGTAACTTTTCTCACCAATAGGTCCACAAAGGTCAGTATGAACCAATTCTAGAATATCCTCAAAAGTATGATTTTTACTTTTGGAACTATATTTAGTCATCTTTCCCAATTGACATTTCTTACACATTGCATTTTTGGGTTTCTTTAACTTAGGCAACCCTCTAACCTTTTTCAATTTTCTTATGCTTACCAAGTTATCAAAGTTTACATGGTACAACCTTTTATACCATAACCAAACATCACTATATTGTGCAAACAATCATGTCGCATCAGCTAAGTCTAGATAAAATAGGTTACCTTTTGTCTGCTCACCACCTCCAACTAATTCTCCATTGGCATCATAGATCTTTGTTTTTTTGTGATGGAATTCAACTCTGTAACTATAGGTATTCAGCTGTGAAACACTCAATAAGTTATACTTAAGATCATCAACCTAATATACGTCATCACATCTGATTTTGTTAGTCAATTGAATTGATCCTTTCCCTTTGATATGACATGGTGTATCATTTCCAAATTTAACATAACCACCTTTACACTAATCTAAGGTTTCAAATTTATCTTTATTACTGGTCATGTGATGTGAACAACCACTACCAATAATCCAATGATCACCTTTACTTATATAATAAATTAGTGCAATTTTATCATCATCATTAGAATCATCTTTCATTGCAACATACACAACTTCTATACCATTTTCATCTGATTTCTCAGATTCACTATCAGAAGCTTATTCAACTATATAGAAACATTTCTTACCTTTGTCATTGTAATCCTTGTACTTCCTAAAGTCTCAGTCATCTTTTATGTCTTTATACTTGTTGTCTCTTCTCTCACCTTTGTCATTCTTATCAGGACATCTTTCAACAATATGACCAACCTTGTTACATGAAAAACAAATACCTTTCTATTTTCCTTTTCCTCTTGATAGTCTTCTTGCCATAAGTGCCTCAAGTTCATCTAGATCATCATCAGAAATGTCATTGTTACTATCCACACATTTCTTTCCTTTGTTTGATTTGTTGAGGACCATCTAGGAATTGAATGCAGATTCAATAGCTTGTGGAGTATAGTTATCAAAATTTGACATCTCAAATGCAGTAAGTCTACCTACCAAACTTTCCAAAGTTAAATTTTTATTAGGAGTACATCTGAATTCTTGAATTGCAGATACTCTAATAGCATAAATAGGAAGAAGTGTTCTTAGTACTTTTCTCATGATGGTGTTATCATCAATGGTTCCTTTAGCTCCTCTAATAGCATTTACAACTTCCTTTATCCTACCATAATATGAAATAATATTTTCTCCTTCTTGCATTTTCATTTCATCAAACTTACCTCTCAAACTTTCATATTTGGCTCTAAGCACATTTGTGTCACCTCCATAGATGGTTTCAAGGGAATACCACATTTTCTTTACGCTTGTACAATCCTTTATGTCTTCAAACTCATGATAGTTCAGGGTGTATGTGATAAAAGTATACCTGCAAGGAACAACACTAAAACATGCAAACACCAAGATTAGCCATTAGAAATAAGAGTCAAAGAGGGTTAGCATGTTTAAAAATGAAATCCCAAAACAAAGACTTTCACCACAACCTCCGATGAGCCAAACAAGGGCACCCAATGCCTTGTTGATTTGCTCTTAGAGATTATTGTGGGTGTGCTCTCCCAACACAGTAACTAAATCCCACTATTTGATCTAAAAATGCAACTAAGAGAGTGAAAAGCTTCAAGAACAAGTATGAGGAACTTGTCTCAAAGCCATCACAAATGATGATATGAATGCAAGATTAATCTAGATTGATAATGCAAGATTTAACTAAGAAAATAGAATTATGATTCATTCCATATTAAACCTAAGATGTGATATCTAGATTCAAGCATGAAATAACATGAACAAAAACTACAATTGCTAAGAAATGCTAAATGCTCTAGAACTAAAATGGCATGATAACAATGCA
>MU223911.1:582076-593821 GCA_018584345.1 Thuja plicata | reverse complement strand
AAATAAAATAATGAAATTCTTCTATCTCAAAGGCTTCCCAAAATACAAAGTATAAAAAGTATAAAGCTTAGAGCCAAGCATACTGAGAAGCTCAAGACTAGTGCACTAGTTTCAAAATGAAAAAATAGAAGTCAACATTAAATGTAATATCATAAAGCATACACATGCCTAATTGCATGAATGGAGCCCACGAACCATCAAGAAAGGCAAGGAGTCCTCTGAATTTTGCAACACATTATGATATTCCAGCTAATGCCCTAAAAATTCTTTCATTTTTTACCAAATAAAATCATGTTTTAGTTGTTGATCATATAAGGGATGTGGCCACTTTATGTGGATTGCATCAAGTTACTCAACAAGATATCGCTTTGAAGATTTTTGCAACTTTGTTGAAGGGTAAAGCTTTGATTTGGTTCAGGGGGTTATCAGTTAATTCCATAGTTAAATGAGATGATTTGGGAGCACATTTAAACCGTTAGTTTAAGGACAAAACAAATCATTTCTCACTAGTTGAATAGTTGAATACCATTAAAAGGCACCATAATGAGCATATCTCAGTTTTCAATTTCTTATTTCAAAAGAATTGGGACAGAATTCCATTATCAGGAAAGCTAACTAATGATTATGATTTCATGTTTTATCTCAAAGCATGTTTAATTATTTAATAATCCATTAGTGTAATTATTTAATATTATTCCTTTTAAAAAACATCACAAGGATAATATTGTATGATTACTGAAGTATAATAAGGATAATATTGTATGATATTATTCCTATATGGTTTCTAGCATGGTTGTTGGAGCAATTGATATTAGTCTCATTTCGATGCTCATATGGGTTAAATATTTTTAAACAATTCACAATAAATAAAAAAGTAGTAAAAAAAAAAGAACTTTCCATTTTTAAACACTTCTATTGTTGATTGCTCACTCACCTAGGCCTAATTAGCCTCCACTAACAAAGGAACTACTAAATCCTTTCACACCCCAACCTCCAAACAAAGAAATAATCTTCCTTCATGGATAAAAATAACTTATTTTCAAGGTTTCAAGGCTTTGTCTTTTAAACCCCTCCAAGCACTTCAAGACCCTTCCAGTGGATCCAACACCAACATATGATCATATTATGATGGTCCAAGTCATAAAAAGTGGCACTCGCATGGAGAAAATTCTCAAGCCTTGACTGGTCTAGTCATCTTGCTTCTTCAAATACCACTCTATCTCAATCAGAGATCTCTCTTCTTCAAACCAAACATACTCCTGCAACCACACACTTATAGTTACATATAATACATGTTTTGACTAACCCCACAAGTCACAGTCACCATAGTAGGTGGGGGAGTCCTATGCATTCATGGTGACTTCAAAACAATGACTAGAAATTACAACCCTCTACCAGGAACAGTCAGTAAACACTTGGGTTCTGAGCCTTAAGTTTATAGAATAATACAAGTTTATGAGTAAATAGAAACAAATCAAGACATAACCATTTTTCTCATTTCTTTATTTGATTACAATCTTCAACCATTACACATCCACACATCTCTCCCACCCTATCTACTCACATAGATCTCTCTACAAATAAATTCCTATACTCTAATAAACTGACAGCAACCAAAACTAACCACCTAACTATCCGGTAACAGTCACAAAACTAACTGTTAAACATAAATATGAATAAAGGTAGTTGTCAAGTTGACAAAAAATGTTGTAAACTCAGAAATATAACATCTTATGCTCTCCCTAAAGACTTATAAGAGGTTTTAAATACAACCTTTTCAAACCAACTAACTCATAACCCCTACTAACCCCATCTAAGCCTTTTTAGGCTCATATTGCCAATATAGGCACATTACAATGTTTTGCACTTCAAGTGATTTTGACAAAATTTAGAGGCTTTAATAGCCTTATTTCATCTTTTAAGACCCTTATAGGTCATTTTCCCAATCCCCTAAACTAGGATCAATCAAGATCCTTGGCCTACATTTTTCTGTTGAATTTGTGGGGTTTAAAGTGTTTTGCTTCCACCACATTCTCCCAAGTCCATTTGGCTTGTCCACCTTCTTTTTTCCAAATGCTAGTGGGGTTTCTTAGTGTGGCATAGGTGCATCCAAGGTGTACCCCCAGTGCGGCCTAGGTTCACCTGGGTGTATTCTTGGTGTCCCCGAGATCAAACCCTAATGCAACCCTGGTGTACCCAAGTAAAAAAGTGTGCGACACTAGAACTTATCAAGAAGTCACCATCCCAATACTACTCTAGAAAAAATGTGCTAAACAACAAAATTCTGCTAGATTAAGCAGAGTTCTAATGGAATCCACTACAATAAAAGTGGCATGATTGCACTTCTATATTTTCAAAATCTAATGCATGTTTGTCTCTCTTTTTGTTCCATTTGTTTAATCTGTGTATATATACACTAATTGAGGATCATGTAATTCTTCTCCAATTGAGAGCTTTGGGAGTTCTAAGTGTGATGTGTGAAATTGGGTTGGAGCAAGTTGTAAAGAAAGACAAGGTAGGAGAACATTGTTGTTGTGTTTTTGATATTCTTTGAGACACCAAGGAGGCATTCAGCTTGTCAATTTGCAAGGATATAGAGGCCAAAGATGGCATAGTTTGTACTGTAATGAAATCTTCTTTCACTAGGTTTTCCAAGGTAAATCCCTTTATATCAAGAGTTGAATGTAATTGGACCTATGGTCCATTTTGTATTTGATACATTTGAATGTCAAAAGCCTAAACATATGAAGGCATGTAATAGAGGTGAATGGCATGTTAAGGTCAAAACACACCTAGGGGGGTCATTAAGGGTCATCTTATTGATCCTAGTCTAGTAAGGGAATCTAAAGGTCTATAGGGTCTATAATAAATTTAATGTGGCCACTAAAGCCAATAAAATATTGTAAAGTCACTAAGAGTGCCCAAAGTTGTAGATTGCCCATGTTGGCAATTTAGGCCTAGTAAGGCTAGTAGGAGATTTAAGGGTTTTTTAGGAATTTAATAGGGTTATAAAACCTTACAAATTTTAATGCATTTTTAAGAAGGCCTAAATGGTTATAAGTTGTCAAATTTGACACTTTAGTGTCAACTAGACAAAAAATCCTCACAAATTTGAAAATGTAACTAACCTGTAACAGTAATGTAACTGACTATTACAGTTGGGCGGGGAGGTAACTGGCCTTGTAAGGATTAATGAAGGATGGGTGAGCGTATAAAGAAGGTAGGTAGAGTTGGTGATGAGAGATCAAGCAATGTATAAGTTTTCAATCAATAAAACTAAAACTATTTTCTACAAATTCTTTCTCTATCCATGGGTACAGTCTGAACAGTGAAATGAAATGATAGTTTGAAATGTGTTCTTGGCATGGAAATGGTATAGAGAATTGTAGTTATTATTATCCATTCTTTCATTGTATGCAAATTAAAGTATTATGAAAAAATATTATTTGAAGGCTTTGGGAAAACAAAAATTAAAAATAGATTCCTTCAATGTTAACAACAAAAATAGTGATCTTGAATCCTCATTTTGATGGAAATATATCTATGTTCTTAATCTTTTACGGTCACTTTTAAGGTTTATTTGATAAAGATAGCTATTTCAAGGTCTATGTTCTCTTCAAACCCTCATATGAATGTTAATTCTATAATATTTCTCTTAATACACTTGTATATTATGTCATTCGATGGTTCCTCCTTTGTTTAACATTTAGTGAATGCTCCTTTATTGTATCCTTAAGCCTCTTTGACTGACTCTTTACAAACCATTGTTTGAAAATATAGAGGGCTATCATTATGCTTAGTTGATGTTTTATTGGGTTACAATTGTAGAAATACATACAATATTATAAAGACATCAATTGGAATGTATTAGCACCTATAATGGCCTATAAGGTCATTCCATGCAATGCAAATGGAAAATATGTAATAAGTCTTAAGAGGCCTAATAGGCCTTAGGATCAAAATAAGATCCTAGGATGGTATTTGGTGTTACAAGTTTATAATAGTTTAGATTTGATTTTAATAATGCTTAATAAGTTCATTTGGGTCACATTTCAAAGTCTTAAGGCTTCATTATCTTTAAAAGTTTCAAAAACTCCAAATTTGTAATGTTGCAAATTCAAAAATTTGAAATGCAATAGTTATTACAATACCAATGGTATTTGAAATGCATTTAAGGTACCTAGGGATATGATATTATAATATTATAAGTGGATGGAAATACCAACAAGGGACACACATCCTTTAAGAACTAATTATACCAAGTTATATAGATAATTTGTGTAATTAACTATAATAGGTATTGATTAAGCCTTCATTAGTATTACTTGTCTATTATATTAGTAATAATGGTCTATATAAAGGAGATTATTATAATTGTAAGGATGTGTGTAGAGTGATATTATTATTTTTTATCTCTTGGAGATATAAAATGTAAGATGCCACCCATGTTTCCTACTAATTTTTCACCTTATCCCTTTCAGATATTTTGTTAAATAATTTGTATGAAGTCCCTGATAAGTGTTGACCTAAAATGTTTAAATAAGATTCTAATTTGTCTTGATATTTTCTTTCATTGGTTGTTTTTTGGTTTTGGTTTCAGCATATAACTTTGTTGTTGAATATAAGTATAGAATTTAACCAATTCTGCTAGCATTACCAAAACATGGAAAGTATGTTTAATGATGAGAAAATTGAGATATTCAAATCTAACCTTTATTTTATGAAAGAAACCTTGCATAAGTGTAGTAAAAATAAAGAATGGTTTCTAAACTACTACATGAAACTACATTTAAGAACATCAACTAACCCAATAATTCATGAGCTCCTTCATACATTATGGAACCTTCATTTTATCTCTTTGAATTTTGCAACAACAACTCCAAACAGGAGTAGAATGGTAACAATAAACTTCTGATAAGTCACAATATACCTGAACTATGAACATCATCAAAAGTATGGATTCTCCTTAATTGAATACACTTTCAATAAAGAAAGAAAGTCTCTCTAGTGCTCTAACTAATCCTAAGGAAGACTCAAGAATATTAGAACTCAGTAAACCACCAATGGTTGTCAAAGATTTGCACTTAATTGGACTCACTGAACCACCTATTTGACCTAGAAGTGATCGGAGGTAGGAGATTTAAGAAACCCTTAGATTAAGGGTTTAAAAGTGCTAAATTTGGGGATTTTGGGGTTCTCGATGGACTGAGCCCTATTCCTTTAAGTTTTGTTCATTTTTAGACATTATTAAAGATTGATGAAGGTTTGGAGTCTTTGGAGTGGAAGGAGTCTATGGTTTCTTTGTTATTTGTGGTCTTTTTAAGCACTTCTGAAGCCATAGTGTGTATACAGTCACACCTGGTCTAAAAGAGTCCATAGAAAACTGATTGTAGAAAGCCGACTGCCCTAGTTTTAATGGTAAAAATGTGCCAGAAAATACCAAATACATGATGCCCTAGCACATTGCTCATGGACCCTAAGTAGGTAACCAGTAAAACAATGCCAAACAAATGCAGAGTAAGGAAATCCTTATAGGCGGTCCTCCTTTTACACCAAATCACAGTGGCAATAGCTCATAGGTAGGCGGTCCTCCTTTTACACCAAACCATAGTGGCAACCCTCACAGGCAGGTAGTCCTCCTTTTACTCTCACTAAATAAAAATTCAAACAATCACAAGCTCCAGCTCCTTTGCGCTCCCAACTTAAAACCAAATAATGAAATGAGATGAAAAATCTTTTTTAGGCTCCAGCTCCTTCACGCTCCCAACTTAAAACCAAACAATGAAATGAGATGCTAAATATTTTTTTCTTTTTAAAGTTATGCCCATGTTGGTCAGAATTTTGACCTACATGGTATTGGTCAAAATTTCAACTAATAGGGGCATGGATTAAAAAAAAAAGATGTTTTCCTTCTATAATCTGACCAACCTAAATCTTTTTAATTGATGGTCAAAATTTTTGGTAGAAAAATGAGGTCAAATGTAGTAGTGTCATATGACTAGAGATAAAAACAAATTTGTGAGTCTGAAAAGAAAAGATGGTGGTGTTGTTAGATTTGGTGACAATACTCCTAAGATTATCATTGGAGTTGGATCTATTTCTTTGGATGGAAAGAAAAATACTGACAATGTATTACTTATTAATGGACTTAAGCATAATCTGTTAAGTATCAGGTAGTTAGTGGACAGAGGTTGTCAACTAAAATTCATTGATGGGAAATTATCTAATAGAAGTAAATCAGGAGACTTGATCGCATCTGGTACAAAATATATAGGTAATGCATTTGAATTAAATATATCTAAAGATTCTTGTTTTATTATGATGGTTGATGTCAGTTGGCTATGGCACATAAGATTTTTTCATGTTAACTTTGATAACATTGTGAAGGCAATTATAAATAATGTTGTAAGAGATCCACCTAAGATTGTGAGTCCATCTAACACTATGTGTAGAGAGTGTGTAATGGGGAAGTAGACCAGAAGCAGCTTTAAAAGAAAATCTTATTCAGTAAAAGTGAAGTTGGATCTGGTGCATATAGATCTATGTGGTCCTACAAGAACAAGATCTTATTATGGTGAGACTTACTTTATACTTTTTTGTTGATGAATTTTCTAGAATGATGTGGGTTACATATTTGAGAGATAAATTAGAAGCATTTGAAAAATCAAAGTTATTTAAAGAAAAAGTTTAGAATGAATCTCTTTTGAAGATAAAATGTTTGAGATCAAATAGAGGTGGAGATTTTATATTAGACTTATTTAATACCTACTGTGAAGAACATGGAATATACAGGTAGACATTAGCTCCTAGGAAACCACAATAGAATAAGATAGCATAGCAAAGAAACAACTGTATTAGATGTTGCAAGGACTATGTGGCTGGAAGGAAATGTGTCACATGTTCTTTGGAGAGAAGTTTTTGGTGTTTTTGTGTACACCTTGAACAAAATTCAGATCAAAGAAGGTACAAGTAATACTCCTTATGAATTATGGTTTTATCATACACCTACTGTCAAATATTTCAAAATATTTTGAAGTAAATGTTATACCAAAAGAGATGATTAGATAGGGAAGTCTGAAGCTATAAGTGATGAAGGAATATTTATTTGTTATTCTACTAAGAGAAAAGCATATAAATGTTTCAACCTGAGATTGATGAAGTTGATTGAAAGTGCAAATGTGAGGATAGATGAAAAGTTTCAGATTCAGGAAAGAATAAATGACTATGGTCAGATTACAGAGATGAAAGAGGTCAATCTTGAACCTGAAGAACCTTTGATGGTTGATAATGATATTAAAGATGAATTAATTTAGGCTATTGAGACTCCTAAGACTCCGAGGTATGTTAAGAAGAATCATCCTGAACATCAAATTATTGGTGATGCAAGTAAATGTATGATGACTAGATCTAGAGCTAGAGAGGAAATTTGTTTGATTTCTCAACTTGAACCAAAAAATACTTATGAAGCATGTAGAGATGAATAATGGAATAAATCTATCAAAGAATAAATTGAAGAGATAAAGAGAACCAATACTTGGGAATTGGTTCCAAGACCTAAGAACAAAAATGTAATAGGAACTAAATAGGTTTTCATAAATAAGATGGATGAGGAAGGGACAGTGGTAAGAAACAAGGCTAGACTGGTTTGTAAAGGCTACTCACAACAAGAAGGTATAGAATATGAAGAAAATTTTTCTCCTGTTCTGATTAAGTAAAAATAGGTTTTACAAGGACCCAAAACCTTTACAAAGTATAAGAATTTAGCAAGTTTTACAAGAACCTAAAACCTAAAAAGAGTTAAAATAGATATCTATAAAGTAAGTCTCACCATAATAAGATCTTGTTAAAGAGATTCATTCTAAACTTTAAATAACTTTGGGTTGTTGGATGGTTGTATCCTTTCCTTCTTGCGTTCCAAAGTCAAATCATTTCTCCTCTTGCTGGATTAATTGCTCTTTCAATTGATCTTAACTTTCTCCTTACCTTCCCCACATTTCCTTTTCTTAGAGTCCTTTTTCTCCTACTTCTTCACTTTCTCAGACTCATTCTCCATTTATGTTTCTTCCTCTTGAATCTTCTTCTTAATCAGATTTTCCCCTTTTTTCATTTTACCCCCCTCCAACATGTCATCATCAATGTCCTTTTCCATTTTGAAACCTTCAAAAAAGGGGTTCTTCTCACTTTTCTTTGTGGATGTTCCCTTTTTATTCATTTTAGGGGTTTTATAACCCTTCAAATCCTCTTCACTATCCTCAATTTCTTCTTCATACATGTTGTCATTTTGATCCCCCTTTGTATCTTCCTCATCCTTTCGCATCTTCTTCCCCAAAGGCCTTTCCACTTTTTTAGTTTTCAGCACCTCATAGATAAGTAGCATAAGACCCTAGTGGGATGTGTCATCACCCTTCGGATCTTTTTGCAAGCTAGTAATGGTAGCATCTAAAAAACTAAGAAAATAATAGAGAAAACCGACTTTCCCCTGATGTCTAAAATGGTTTAGTAACATAAAATGGTGTCCATAAGCTCTTGTAAACCTACTGTCAAGCGTAACATAACTGATGATCATATAAAGAACATACCTCAAAGGTCTAGATATGTGCTTAGGATTGTGGTAGGAGGCATCAACCTTTACCAGTATGGCCTTTTCTTTCTTAGTTTCCAAAAAAGTCTCCCATTCTTTGTCAGAAATCACTCTATCTCTATAGAACTTGATACCATCCATACCCATACTAGTAGCTTCTGCAATGATCTCCTCTGTTACCTCCATATATTGATCACCCACCAAAATGTTTCCCTCTTTCCAATTTTTTGAAAAGATCCTAGTGATAGAAGGGTTATGACCATGGAACCTTTCTAGATACACTGCCAACCCACCATCTTTCAAAATCTTCTAGACTCTTTTGTTTTTTCTGCCCATTTTCTCCCTCTGGTCGAAATTTTTTTTTTTGTTATGACTACAAGTAATGCTGAAATGAATAGCACACCTCATTTTCTATGATACCAAAAAGACCTAGAAAGTGTGCCAAATCTAGCTCACAATCACCATTGGGTACTTACACTTCCAAAGGTAATAAAGACACATCACCTCTGCCTCAATGAACATAATCATACTTACCATTTATCATTACTTTACTGATGACTCCTCAACTGGTCACTATCAAGCAATAATTTGGCTTGAATAGGAACATAATTTCCATCATTCCACTACACCACCATGTCACCCTTACAAGTTGTGTTGGCCACCCAGTCAGCAATGCCATTAGTCTCTAGGTTGGAAGCTAGGTTGGAAGCTGTGAGATTATTTCTTTCTTATGTTGCACATAAATACTTAAAAGTATATCAGATGGATGTGAAATAAAAATTCTCGAATGGACATTTGGAAGAAGTATACATTGAGAAACCTGATGGATTTCCTTTAACAAAAGATGAAGATATGGTTTGTAAGTTGAAGAAAACACTACGTGGACTAAAACAAGCACCAAGAGCATGATATGCAAGACTAGACAAGTATCTACTTCCTCTTGGTTTCAGAAAGGGTAATGCATGCAGTAATTTATATTTAAGAACTGATGAAGATGGAATCCTAATCATAGAAGTTTTTGTTGATGATATCATTTTTGGAGGCAATGATAAGATGAGTAAGAAGTTATCTAAAGAAATCGAAAATGAATTTGAGATGTCAATGATTGGTGAAATGAAATTCTTGTTTGGTTTGAAAATTAATCAGAGTAAGAATGGTATTTTTATATCCCAGACAAAGTATCTTAAGGAAGTGTTGAAGAAGTTTGGAATGGAAGATTGTAAACCTATTGGAACACCTATGGTGACTGATTACAAACTAACTAGTAATGATGAGACTCAAATTGTTTCTCAGATAAATTATAGATCTATGATTGGTGGTCTACAATATTTAACTCACAAAAGACCTAATATTACCAATGTAGTCGTAATTGTAGAAAGATATCAGGTAGATCCTAAAGAGACACACATTGCTACTGTGAAAAGAATTTTTTAGATTCTTGAAAGGAACAAAAAAATATGGATTATGGTATGGAAAATCATATAAATTTATTTTACAGGCTTATACAGAAGCCGATTGGGAAGATAATGTGGATGATAGAAAAAGCACAAGTGGTGGTGCATTTTTACTTGGGAAAGGGCTGGTTTCTTAGTTAAGTAAGAAGCATGAATGTATTTCTCAATCTACTATGAAATTAGAGTATATTGTTGCTGCAATAAATTGCACACAAATTGTTTTGATGAAAAAAATGTTGAAAAACATTGGAATAATTTTTGAAAATCTAGTGGTTATGCATTTTGATAACACTAGTAGAGTGAATATGTCAAAGAATCCTATAATGCATTAAAAAACTAAACACATTTATGTTAAGTATCATTTCTTGAGGGAGAAGATAGCAAAGAAAGATATTAAACTAGAGTATATCAACACAAAGGAACAAATAGAAGATATATTTACAAATTTTTTTCCAAAAGGTGCTTTTGAGTATCTCAAAATCATGCTTGGGGTCAGAGTCCCTCCTTGTGAAAATTAATTAATGCAAGGTATGCATCAGTACAGTGGCTTTAAGAGCTATCCTAGTTTTTAGACTTGATGTATGGATTCACTGCTCATGGGGACTGATTGCTGGAATACTGGTGCACTTGGGTATTTTTGAACCTAGTTATTTGAGACATGAAGATTTGAAAAAGCTATAGAATATCAAAGAAGACTTATGGAGCCCTTTGCCATTTCTTCCAAAGGGGTAAAGATTCTATGTGAAAATTCCTACTATTTTGGGGATATTTGTGTTGAGAATATTGAGAAGATTGTATTAAGAGAGAGTACTTTTTGGATTGATAGATTTTTCTTTATGTTTCCATCAATGCCAAAGGGGGAGATTGTTCAATGATATTAGATTTGGATACTATTCATGTTGTTGATATTCATTTTTTGTCACTGATGTCAACATATATTTTTATGAAAAGAACATACTGGTTATTTGACTGATAGAAGTGTACGGACATTGTACAGATGATTTAGAATGATCAAAGATAGGGATATGGAGACAGATGTGTAATGACCTTATTACTAAGGTCTCTTGACTTGACGTTACACAATGGTGATGTTATAGATGATTTAGTGAAGATTGTTTTCTCGACAATGATAATAATTCTTGATAGAGAAGGTATCTGTATTTTGTGTATATCTTACAAATAAAGATGTTTCAGAGTATGTGAGCATATGTGATGCAGGAGCATCCTGGGTGTAAGGGAAATCTTGCATCACCCAAAACTATGTGTTTTTCTATTCAATAAGGGCTATTTTGTACAAAGCTGCTATTTTTGGAAACTTACTATTTTTAGTAAGTTGGTCGTTTGAACTCAGAATGTTCTAATTTTCCAGGTGAAGGTTCATTTAGTCATATAAGAATGCCAGTTGAATTTCATTGCTAGATCATCTGTATTGGCAAAGTTATTAAGGATTTATTGTTGAGATTTTATGGTGCAAAACCTTTGAGCTCAATTTTTAGGACATTAGAGGCTCCGGATCAATGTCAAACCCCCAGCTAACTAGAACTTTGCTAGCCAAGCACTATAGATCGAAATCTCTCCTTTCCGAAAAGTGGTTATAATAGCCAATTGGAGCTACGGTTCAAAAGTTATGGCTTCCAAAAGTTGGGCTACCTAATCTCATGTTTTGTAAATATTTAAAGCCGACCCTTTTGTAATAAAAGTGAAAAATAA
>MU223911.1:552246-571197 GCA_018584345.1 Thuja plicata | reverse complement strand
TTTGTCCTATAGAATATTGTAAGGGGAATACCCATGTGGCTTTGCATATTGTAATTCTGAAAGTTTGTAATTCCACATTTGTGGAGATAATAAGAAGCCCATTTTTTGTTCTTGCAAATTGTTGTTGGTTCTCTATTTCTGTTATGTATTTGTGGCATTAAGGGGAGCACCCTTCATCAATATGGGATGACTGAGGACACATTGATGAGTGTTCATTACTGATTGATAGTTATGAAATTACTGGTGACCTTAGCTATGGCATGTATTCTGGAGGAGAACTATTTTGGCGGCCAACTTCAGACATGTAGCATGTATTATGAATTGTGAGCATGAATTGCAGATCTTTGATTATAACTGATGGATTGTAATTGATTTTTACTTTTTATAGGTACCATGTGTATCTTAGCATTGGGTTAAACAATTATTTGTATATTGGGAAAGCTTAATTGGGCAACCTAATTAATTGTTTGTGTATTTGGGAAAGCTTAATTGGCCCACCTAATGAATTATTTTAATAAGGTATATATAAGTGATATTTTATTTTGGAAAGATGTTGTAGAGATTGAAAAGACAGAGAAGTGTGAAAGCTGCGAGGCTTGTTTTGATGTTGAATGTAGAGCAAAGTTTGTAATAAGAATACTTCATAGGAATTGACCAAGCAAAGACAGTTTCTATCATACAATTCACTAGATTGTATATTTTTTAATTGTGAATCCTTGAGGGTGGCTTTAACCTTCTTTGGGCATTGTTCTAGGGAAATGAGCTTATAATTTTTCTTGAGTCCTAACAGTGTCTGTCCTCTAACAGGGACTATGTATTGTAATATTGTAATTTGATCCTAATAGAGCTAAATCTTTTAACATGGATACTATACTCTCGGTACATTATTTGTGGGTGCTAATTCTGATTGGGTTTTAAACTTTAATAGGGTTTCCTCGACAACAAGTATTATCTTATTGTGTTTGTATTTGTTGTGTTATCATTTGCAATGCAGTTTTTGTTTATAAAGTATAAATTTTAACATTCTATATCACAACTAGTTCACCACACTCTTATTTGTGCATGTGGACTATTATTCCAACTAATATATGTGTGTGTGTGTGTGTGTGTGTGTGTGTATATATGTATATATATAGATATATATATAGATATATGTTTATATACATATATACATATATATAGATATATATATACATAGATATGTATATATGTATATATCTATATATATATATGTATATATGTATATATATATATGTATACATATACATATATATATATATATACACATATATATATACATATATATACATATATATATATATACATATATATATATATATATATATATATATATATATGTATGTATATGTATACACACACACACACATATATGTATATATATATATGTATGTATGTATGTATGTATGTATGTGCATGAAGATGGGGGACCAAAAAGGCATATAAGATGTTGCTTTTTTTCTTAAATAAGAAAACTCTAAACTTTTACTAGAAGTTGAAGATAGTTAGACTCAAAATTTTGAGATGCTTCAAGAACAAGAGTTGTATTAGTCCTAATCTAGTTTCTAAATAACTAATTTATTTTGACAATATTGGATATTAAGGCTCTCAAAAAGGGGGAGCACAAAAAGTGATTATGTTTTTTTGTAAAAAAACATAACATAGCATTTGGTGTGGTCCCCCTAAAATGTTAACTTTTTTTCAATTTTCTTAATCACTCTAGTGAGAATTTAGGCAACACCATATATATTATCTCATGGTTTTTTGCTAGTTTTTTATGAATGTATGATTTTTATGAATTTATGAAGTGGATTCATCCTAAAAACATGAAATTTGTGTGTGCTCCCTCTAAAAATCATTGAAACCTAATAAAAAATTAAAACTTATGTTTTTTATAGTGTGTATAATGGATTCTAGTTTCTCAAGAGTAACTTATTTCAAAGTTCGACGAACAAAACCAATTCTAAGCCCAAAATATTACATGTTGGTTTTTGAAAAATAATGGACATAGTTACAAAACAAATTAGAGATAAAAAGACTAACATAATCAGAATTCAACATAAATTGTATGGTTTGATAGCTTACAAAGAGATCTAGAACATCATGTTGTCTAATTTTGTTTTTGTTGAGCCATGTCTAAACCTGATGGGGAGCACACATGAAAAAATGTGATTTTTTTTTATGTTTCCTAGAAAACACGTTACACAATTGTTTGAATCCTCTTAGCCTTTGAATTGGATGCACAAGAAAATCCAAGACTTAGGCTTTGTGCATCCCAAAATAATTAAAATGTTGCAAGAGCACCTAGGCTATCCTCAAAGCCCTAGTTAGTTTTGGCTTGTAACTAACTCTAGCCATGTCAGTATGTTTTTGCTTAAGACCTTAGAAGGTATTTTTGTTTTGTATGACTAGGTGAATTAGTGGTTAGTGCTAATTTCATTCTAGTTTAAGTTAGTTTTCTTTTAAGTGTTTAGTCCTTAGATTTTGCCTAAATGGAGAAATGTGGTCCAAATGTATCCTAGACCTTGGCATAGTAATAGAGATGCTTTAATAGGTATTAAGATGATGGTTCACTGACCTATATGGGTTAGAGGCCCTAAAAGATAGATTGGATCATAAATGCAAAGATGCTCAAAAGTTGTCATGACAACATCTGCAACTTTTTTGCAAATGTTGCATGCAACTCGACAAAATTGAATTCCCCTCATTGTAGGAGTCGGAAATCAATGGATAAGGCCTAGAAACATTTGAGAATCATTTGAAGGTATTGTGTGGCTCATTTCCCAAGGATATTTTATTATGTAAGCAAGTTTTGAAAAGCAATAGAACTTTGCAATTCTAGTTTTTAGCAACAGTCGAGGATTTTGAGTTACATAGTGTTTACATGGACTGAATTGACAAGTTTAATATTGGGACTATGTTGAGTAGTTAGTTTTAAGAATTTTTCATTCATTGTGCAAGTACTATAGAGTTTATTTATTAGCATTTGTAAATGGGTTAAGTTTTAGGGAGTCTGATGGTCCAGTCCAGAGTAGTTTGTGTTTTCATGGCTCCCCCATGAAATCAAACTGTGGGAAACTCTTGAGGGTAGATGATTGTTTTATGGGAGCCTATGTACAGTGTAAATACATTAGGAGAATTCATGAAGACTTGATTAGATATTTTTAATGTTATACCCTAGGCGAGCAAGGCATGTCTGACTAGGAGTGTAACAGGGAAAGAATTGAGTTCCATTGCAAAGGCATGTTTGAGAGAAAAGAAACCATGTTAAGTTCCTTAATAAATAGGGTCTAAATGAACCCTTTCTATGAGCTAAGGTCCTAACTAATCCATCTTAATACATTTATAGTAATAAATCACTGGATTGTTGTCAATGCTTGAAAATAGCCCTAAAGGACTTACATTTCAGGACAATAGTGTACAGATGGTTTGGGGAGTTAAAACCTTGAAAATACTAGAGGTCTTGGAAAAGGGTATCTGAATCCTAAGTTTTTTTTTAGGGTTGTGTGGAATATTTTAGCAAAAATCCAAAAAAACCCTCTAGATATGGCTAATAGAGAATTAGGCCTAATATGACCTAAACCAGAGCTAGTTTGGAACTCTATCACTTTGGGATTGAAGACCCACTGAAATGGGATTAGTGAAATTTAAAATAGATGTCTTGATGAGAAACATGACCTTTGTAGAACTTATAAGAATGTTTGGGAACGTTTGAGCTTGAAATCTGTCGGAAATATTATTTGGAAAGCTACAATGGAAACAATTATTGTTTTGTCATTGATGTCAAATCTTAACTGGTGAGACTTGATATCTATTTGAGTACCATATCTATTGATTGATGGAGGAGATTTAACAAGAAGACCAAGAATAATGGTTGAGTTATGAGGAATTGCAAAGGGTACTTTATTAATTGGCACATTGGCAAAGTGGTATGTTGTTTATCTTTCACTAACAGTTTACTGAGAATAGTTTATGTCGAGCAAGTTTTGTGTCGGCCAAGCACCAGTGTGTGTCAGGTATATTTTCCTATATGTGCTGAGCATCAATAAATTCCCAAGAAATTTTTGTGTCGGCCGAGCAGCAATATTTTGATGATTGATGAGATTTAAGATCTATGGCCGACATAGTTGATTTTATTGGGATATCTAAAGTTAACTAACAATAAGCACATTTGATCTGCACTATGTAAATGCATGGGTAACCGTAATTAGTGCATGGATCAAAGATTTAATTTTTTATTATACTGGAGAAATAAATTAAATGTAATGATGGAAAGGTCCATTGGATCTGACCTAACCTAAGATCTACGATCTTGATTAAGCAGAAAAAGATGTATCAGACCTAGATGGAGAGGTATATGATAACCTCAAGGGATTATTCATGGTAGAGAGTGGAGATAGTTGTGAATGTAGAGTATGCAATAGGATTGCATGTTTAATTGACTAATTGGCAAGATCTAAGCAAAGAAGGCCAAGCAGAGAAGTAGAGAGAGATTGGTTGATGATTTCCCAAGAAGATCTAGAGTTTGAGATGAGAATGGAGGCCACTCAGAGAATTATCAATAGAGCTTAATTGGATCTGGATTGCAAAGTAAGTTGTATGAATCAGATCAAACCTACTGATTACTTTCTAACCATTGTATCAGTTGAAATCCTTTAACTAGGTTGACCTAACAGTCATTGTATAAATCCTTTGAGCAAGGTGACATTCAGATTGGAATGTTTTAAGTCCTCTAACAAGGCCACTCCTTACAGTGTATTTAAATCCTTTAACAAGGTCACATTTAGCAATGTGTTTTGTAACCTTTAACATGGTTGGCTCTTAACAGGGCATCACTTTAGAAGAGTGAAAACTTGATAGCATGTTATTGGTGGTTTTTCCAAAATTGGGTTTCCACATTAAATACTGGTGTCAACTTGTATGAATGTTTATATTGTGTTTTACTATTAATTTTTAGCAAGCTTATTTCATCTGAACGGTAAAATGCATACTTATATTGTTGACTTATGCTATCATTGCCAAGTAGATCTGAGTTGTTTAATTTGGTATAAAGTTTTAATGGGCACATCTAGACCTATGGATAACTAATGCACCGCCCCTCTTAGTTATTCTAAATTCATTCTAACAATTGGTATCAGACCTTAGGTCTCTTGAAAAAAGTTTGAAGGTACTTGGAGAAAAAGATCAAGATGTATAAAAGGGAGGTACCAAAGTTGAACAAGGACAACTTTCAAGCATGGAAAAGTTTGATGAAATTTCATTTGGTTGGTGTTGGTGATTCTACTAAACGTCTTGTTGATCAAGAATATGTAGCCCTACAGGAGCTCTCAATGCTGCATAGTTAAGAGAAAAGAAAGAAGATAATCAAGAAATGTTGGAGATTGCATCATCCTTGAAATATCATGAGTTCAAAGACATAAAGGACTGTACAAGCACAAATAAAATGTGGGATACTCTTTAAAACATCTATGGAGGTGACACAAATGTGTTAAGAGCCAAATATGAAAGCTTGAGAGGTAAGCTTCATGAAATAAAAATGCAAAAAGGAGAAAATATAGTTTCATATTATGGTAGGATAAAGGAAGTTATAAATGCTATTATAGGAGCTAAAGGAACCATTGATGATATCACCATCATGAGAAAGGTACTGAGAACACTTCTTCCTATTTATGCTATTAGAGTATCTAAAAATCAAGAATTGAGATATACTCCTAACAACAATTTGACTTTGGAAAGTTTGGTAGGCAGACTTACTGCATTTGAGATGTCAAATTTTGATAACTATACTCCCCAAACCATTGAATCCGCATTCAATTCCCAGATGGTCCTCAACAAATCAAAAAAAGGAAAGAAATGTGTGGATAGTGATAGAGACACTTTTGATGATGATCTAGAAGAAATTAAGGCACTTATGGCGAGAATACTATCCAGAGGAAAAGGAAAATTCAAAGGTAAACTTCCTATTATTTGTTTTTCATGTAATAAAGTTGGTCATATTGCTGCAAGATGTCCTAATAAGAATAACAAAGATGAGAGAAGAGACAACAAGTATAAAGACAGAAAGGATGACTGAGACTTCATGAAGTACAAGGATTACAAAGACAAAAGTAAGAAGTCCTGCTATATAGCTAAAGAAACTTCTGACAATGATTCTAAAAAATTTGACGAAAATGATATAGAAGTTGTGTATGTTGCAATGAAAGATGATTCTGATGATGATGAGGAGGAAACTGCACTAATTTCTTATATGAGTAATGGTGATCATTAAATCATTGACAATGGTTGTTCACATCACATGACCGGTGATAAAGATAAATTTGAAACCTTAGATCAATGTAAAGGTGGCTATGTTAAATTTGGAAATGATACACCATGTCGTGTTAATGGAAAAGGATCAATTCAATTGACTGAAAAAATTAGATGTGATGATGTATATTGGGTTGATGATCTTAATTATAACCTATTGAGTGTTTCACAGCTAAATACCTCTGGTTATAGAGTTGAATTCTATCATAGGAAAGCAAAGATCTATGATGCCAATGGAGAAGTGAGAAAAAAAAGGTAACTTGTTCTATCTAGATTTAGCTGATGAGACATGCTTGTTTGCACAATATAATGATGTTTGGTTATGGCATAAAATTTTGTGTCATGTAAACTTTGATAACTTGGTAAGCATAAGAAAATTGAAAAAGGTTAGAGGAATGCCTAAGTTAAAGAAACCTGAAAAATGAAATGTGCAACGAATGTCAATTAGGAAAGATGACTAAATCTAGCTTCCAGAGCAAAAATCATACTTCTAAGAATATTCTAGGACTGGTTTATACTGACCTTTGTGGACCTATTGGTGAGAAAAGTTACTGTGGAAAAAAATATTTTATCTTATTTGTTGATGATTACTCTAGAATGATGATTGTTATGTTTCTCAAGGAAAAATCTGATGCATTCAAGTTGTTTAAGTGGTACTTGGAAAAGGTTGAAAAGGAGATAGGTAAGAGTCTGAAATGTGTGAGATCTGACAGAGGAGGCAAATTTATTTCTAATGAGTATAACAATTTTTTCAATGATAGAGGGATAAAAAGACAGATGTCTGTACCTAGGACTCCACCATAGAATGGTATAGCTGAAAGAAGAAACAGATCTATCATGGATTGTGCCAGAACAGTAATGATGGAGAAAAATGTTGCATAGAAATATTGCAAAGAAGCTGTAAGTACAAAATTTTATACCCTGAATAGAGTACAAGTCAAGAAAGGTAGAAAAAGTACACCTTATGAGCTATGGTATGGATATGCACCTAGTGTAAGCTACTTGAAAGTTTTTGGAAGTAGATGTTTCATGCTGAAGGATAATAGAAATGGAAAACTTGATGCTAAAGGTGAGGAAGGCATATTTCTTAGATATTCAACTAAGAGTAAGGCATATAAGTGTTTGAATTCTAAAACTAACAAAATTGTGGAAAGTGCAAATGTAAGAATTGATGAATATGCAGAAAGAAATGAAGAAGAAAGAATGACTGAGCCTAATAGTTAAAAATCATTCACCTATCCTAATGAGGTAGATTCTAATGAATTACCTGAGACTAAAACTGAAGTGCCGAGAAACAGTTTGCACCCGCCGAGTCACATAACAAAATTGTTGGGTAACAGGAGGTGACTGTTGAGCTATCTGATGGAGATGTTGAGTCACAATTTCAACCTAAATTAAACATGAATGATCAATCTTAAGCACAAAAAGAACCTACTTTGCAAAAATATGTAAGAAAAAACCATAAACCTAATCAACTCATAGGAGCAAAAGATTCTACAATCATGAAAAGAGGCAAATTGAGAGAAGACGCCTGCTTGTTATGTGATTTTGAGCCTAAAACAGTAAAATATGCTTTAGACAATGAAGACTAGATTCAGTCCATGAACAAAGAGATTGAAAAATTTGAAAAGAACAATACTTGGACACTTGTACCTAGGCTGAGTGATAAAAATCTAATTGGTACTAAGTGGGTATTCAGAAACAAGCTGAATGAACATGGACAGGTAACAAGAAACAAAGCTAGACTGGTATGCAAGGGTTATGCACAAGAGGAAGGAATTTGTTAGAAACACTGAGAGGGGGGAGTGAATCAGTGTTTATCTTGTTTATTATATTTCAGCCAATTAAACATATATCAAATGTGCATCCAAAGAAACATAACACATGAACACATAACACAAGATATGATTACAGAGAACCTTGATTAGAGGAAACATCTGGTGGGGATTAGTACCCACAAAATATTGTACTAGGTATAATGAACCTGTTAAAGTTCCTTTACCCTGTTATAAGCAGTCTTTACAAATTGAGTACAATGACTTGGTTAAGGTTCAAACCCTGTTAGGAGTCTTTTACAATAACCCTATTAGGGGTAGTGGCTCACTGCCCAAATAATAAGAAGGCTACAACCCTCTGAATGTTGATATACACTATATCAAAAATGAACTGCTATAGTGACACTATTGTCTAATCAGTTCTATGTATGTGTGGATGCTCTTACTCCTTCAAAGGGCTATATCATCTTCTAAATTCATTATACTTTCCCTCTGTAACTTCTTCACACATAATTATCAACTTCTCTTACATGCTATAACATAACAATACATTACATACTTATATCTTTACAAACAAATAGGCACGACCCAAAACATAACACTTAGTTGGCCTCTAAACAAAATATACAATGCTTCTGAACAAGTCGGCTCAAGCATGTTTACAATAAAATTAATTACATCATAACAAACTTATAACTAAAGGTGCTTAGCCTTAGCATCACAAAATAATACGCGCAGATCAAAACAATAGGTAGCTTCTGTGCTCTATATTCTGAACTGTTTCCTAGACTACAGTATAGTAATATGTCTGTATCTTTTCTATACTGATGATTTGTACCTTGCATGTTTGGATATAGCATGTATATACATCATAGAGTATATACCTAAGCATGCATGCTCTAGTGTGATCTCTAACATGTGCATTGATGTGTTGATCATTGTATCTTTCTGACTGTTCTGTATTCTGTACTTAGTCATTTTATCTTCTAAGTTATCTTGGACAAAAACTTAGTATGACTTTGTTGCCATGACTAAAAACACAAAATAAATCATGCTTCCTCAAGAAGTCGACTTGCAACAATCTCCCCTTTTTTCATTTATGGCAACAAAGGAATGTGGCTAAGTTACTCAAAATGACTTCATTCAAAAATGGTTGTATGTCATAACTTAATGATATATACATATATACTACTCTTCATATACACATTCTATACTACTCCCCCTTTGACATGAATGACAAAGGTGTGCAAAAAAGAAACTATAAGTCTTCATACTTACTCCATATATACATCTGGGTACACAAATTGAAGAGACTGAATCTCTTTCTGCCATAATGCTTTCATTGCATCCACTGTTTGGAGGTGCGCACATAAAGCATATGTTAAATTCTCCATTTTCACTAGATCTAAGCAAGGACCTTGGTCATAAGTCTTCATTGTGTCATCTATATATTTGATGTTCTCAATAAGAACTGCTAATGAAGGTGCAAGTGCATTTCTCAACTGAGTCTGTCTAACTCTTATCTTGCTGATTTCAATCTTTGCCTTCTCAATTTTGTCTAGTTGTCCTTGGTAGATGTTATTGCATATGTTCATGTCCTGCGTGGAATTCTCAACAAACTTTCTTATGTTTTCCACCATTTCCTCTACTTCAGCTATCTTTTTGGTGTGCTCGGAGGTGAGCTTCACTCTATCCATGCAGTTTGCTATGACTCTCTTCCCTTTTTCTACCAACTCTTTTAGTATAGACTGTTCAATCTTCAGAGAGTTTAGATCCAAGGTGAATTTATTCACTACTTCATTCAATATTTCCTTCTTATACTCATCTTCTGCAATCTTAGTAGCTATCTCTACTAAGCTGGTGAAGTGTGACTTGAAGTTTGTTAGTACATTATCCACGTGTTCAATAGTTTGAACTTTTTCAACTTTCTTGTCAGCAGGAACTAACTCATTCAGAATGTTTATTGATTCAATAAAACATGGGTTCCTCATCACATGTTTCTCCTTTTCCTTTTCCATGGCAAGGACACTAATCTTAATGAGGTATTCTTATTCCCATGTGTCAAAACTAGCTGAGTTAGGATTTAATCTTGACAACAATGAGGTGGATGGTGACAGAATAGTATTCTGACTTGTTTCTACACATTCACTTTTGATATGTACCTCTTTGACTGGTGACTCATCAGCTTGAGTGTCTTTCTCCTTGTCCAAATCTATTGGATCAATCAAAGGAACTTCATTCTATTATAGAGGTGTATCATCAATGTTCATTGCTTCATCAACCTTATTCATATCATTATCAGAAGCTATCATAGATATCTTGACATTTTCAACTATTATAGTGTCTTCTATATCTTTAGTTTTCTTAGAAGTTATTGTTACTATGGGAACAAAGACCTGTGGACCTATCATGGTTGCAATCTAAATTTCTAGAGTTGTATCCTTTTTGGGAGGAGTTGGAGTAGATTTTGCTGTAGGCGCCATTGGTGGATACATGTGTCTGTCTATAAAGACTTGGGCAAATGCTTTTTTGGTCTCCTTACCAACTTTCTCATACTCTTTGTTCATTATCTGCAGATTTCTTGTCTTACTACAGAGATGAGGCTTTACAATATCTAGCAAAATATCCTTCTCATCATGTGAACAAACAGGGAGAAGAGTATCCAAAGTTTCTTCTGTAATCTTCATGTCTTCCTCAATAGCATGTCTTTTCATAATTTCTAATACATTCCATAAGTTGTCTGGTATCACTATCTTAAGTTCAAGAACTAATTTCTTGAAATTGATCATATGAGATATGACCATGTAATGTATCTCTATCTTATCAACTTTTGTATATTTGTCATAGACCTTTGAAAGTGTATCCAGTCTACCTTCATTTATAATCCTATTCTTCAATATGTTCAAGCTTGGTCAGAAACCTACCTCAGGAGGTGCTTGTGTATTCTTTGTAGTGCTCCTTGTGGTTCTTGAAGATGGATGACCTATGGCAACTTGCTTCCTTCCTCTGGGTTTCTTGCTAGGAATAGAAGGTGGAGAAGTATCCAAGTCAATGATGGTAGTAGGCGCAGATGTGCTTTCCTCATTTTTCTTCTACCTCTTCTTCTGAGTTTCATTAGTCTTCTCAATCTTAACTTTAGAAACTTTGGCTTCTTTAGCCTTATTCAAATCTTCTTGAGTAACTCCATGAACGTTGAGTATGTTCAATGTAGTTCTAGACACTTTTCTTTTATTAATAGCAAGTTTCAGTTCAATGTCCACTTCATCAGTCTTTTCTTTGTATGTTCCCCATCTAGGTTCATTGGGGTTTTTAGGTGCTAACAATAGGACCTACACATATCCCTCTAGCACATGGTCTTCAACTTCATATCCTAGTGGATGAATCCACTTAGTTCTAGGCTCAACAGCCTCCATGCATGTGCAATTTGTTTCAACCATAAAACAAATTGTATCTCTATACTTGTCAACTATCTTCTCAGATAGTTTGTACCTAATTTGCATTTTTACCCTAAATATCTTTATATCCATATCCATTTTGGCTCTTGCAATGCTTTCTACTGTGGCTTTGAGAGATATTTGAGTCATTGTAGGTTTTCCTTTGTCTAAATAGAGATCTGCAACCTTACCTACTATATGATGATACAAATAGATGATTAGTGATCCAAACCTGAATGTCTTGCTTATGTCATGCTTGATGATTCTAATATTCTCAATCAACTGATCACGCAAGATTTCACAAAGGTTGTACTGGGTGTTATCCTTTACTATTTTGATTGCTACAAGTACTGTTGCTGCTGATACACTATTCAACCTACTTTCTTGTTGGAACTTGTAACCAAGTATCATTGTCATAAGTTTAATGTCATCCTCCTTGATGGGATCTACTGTAATACCACGCCTATCACTTCTTGACAAACAAACTTTCTCAATATGTTTCTTTACATCTTTACCAGTGGGAAATAATGGTCCAGTCATTGGAAGTCCAGTCAACTGATGGATTAGGTCTATAGTAATATGGATAGGGACATCACCAATCCAAAATAGATCATCATGAATTATGCTCAATAGAATCTTCACCCATTCTGGTTCTTCAAACTCGTGCACATTCAAATAATCAATAATAGGGTTATCTTGCAGGTGCACAAATTCATCTTTGAATGTGAAGTCCTTATTTAGCATTGATGCCATGTGAGAAGCTATATTATCATCTCCTAGTGATTCCTTCTTGCAGTATATGTACACGCGGATATCTTCCATGTGTACAATGCCAATCAAGGTTTTAGAGAGAGCTCCTTCCACATCATCCAATATAGACATGAATGGATGCTTCTTAAATATGAATCTCTTCCTCTCTACTATATCAAATACAACTAGGGTCGCCATTACTTAGTTGGTGATTGTTTAAGTAGGGTTTCCATGAATTTTTGAAATGACGCGATAGCTAGGGCTTCGTTTCAAACTGATTAACCATTCATTCCAACTTTCAAACTGCTATGTCTTCATGTCTAGATGTCTTAGTGCTCCAAATCTCTTCAATTTCTTTCTCTTTGAATGTAAATGTGAGAATTATTGAATACAAACTTCCTTTTATACAATCTGCCGCATTTAATGCTTGCAACCATACATAGAGATTTTCAAGCTTTGATCCCAATGCAATTGAGATAATGCATGAATGCACATAGCTATAATCTGAGCTTTTAACCATGAATCTAAAGGAGCATACTCTGATGTGAGTACACCAACTACACAGGGGTCCTGAGCTAGAATAGCTACCCCTAAGACCAAGTAGGTCTATTCAAGCAAAAGTAGAGGGTGCATCTACTGAGGATGCATCAACTACTTTGTCAACATCTTTGTCCTTCCTTACTTCAACACAAATTTTGCTTGAATCTTCATTTGCTTTGACAAAATAGACTTCTCCTTTCTCTTCAAATAGAGACTTTTTAGGTTCATCTTGCTTCTGAGTTTTGGATCTGTAAAACCTTGTGATATGTCCAGCCTTTCCACATGTGTGATAGATGATAGGAGGTCTGATGCTTTTCTTCATCATGCTGCATTGTTTTTCTATGTGTCCATTGTAGTTGCATATCTGACATGTAATGTTCTTCACATTCTTTTGAGGTTGATTTCTCTAATTGTTTTTATTCATTCTTCTGTGATTCTGCTGATGTTGATTCTTATGACTTGTCTTGCAATGAATAGCCCTATGACCAAATTTATTACATGAGAAACAATATCCATTAAAAGGTCTTACCTCTTTACAGTCTCTTGCCAAATGACTGTGTTTGTTGCATGCATAAAAAAATTTGTTAACTTATCCGAATTCCCTTTTTGGTGGTTCAGATATAACCTCTATAGTATCTTCAACTTTCTTAGCTTATGAAGATGCTTCAAGTGTTTTCTCTTTCTCTTTTGGTGATCTGACTTCATCTTGTGATGTATTGAATCCAAGGCTAGTAGTGTTCCCTTTTTTTCTCTGTGCATTGAGCTATGATTGAATCAAATTTGAACTTGTGTGAAGTTTATCAATTTTATACTTTGCTTCTGTTAATTTTGATTCTGACTTCTTCTTTATGTTTTCCAATTCCAGAACTTTCATGTTTTCTTTTAAGAGTTCATCTTCCAATTGCTTGCTTTCTTTGATCTTGTCTCCAAAGGTGTTCTAGCTGTCTGTAAGTTGTTCCTCCAGATCTTCAAGTTTATCTTTTATAGATTTATTCTCTTCATTAAGATTTTTGACCATTTGTCTTAGATCACTTGTAGAACAATCTTTTAGATCTTTTCTAAGTCTTTTGATAAGTATTTGAGAGCCATCATTTTTCAATCTTAGTTCTTCATTTTCTTTCTCAGATCTGTCAAGGTCTTCAAGAGCTACATCAAGATTCTTTTTCAGATGTTTTACTTCAGCTGAGTCCATGAGCTCCTCAAGTGGTTAAACTTTCTTTCAGGGGACCAGAGCTCTGATACCAATTGTTAGAAACACTGAGAGGGGGGGGGGGTGAATTAGTGTTTATCTTGTTTATTATATTTCAGCCAATTAAACATATATCAAATGTGCATCCAAAGAAACATAAAACATGAACACATAACACAAGATATGATTACAGAGAACCTTGATCAGAGGAAAACTCCAGTGGGGATTAGTACCCACAAAATATTGTACTAAGTATAATGAACCTGTTAAAGTTCCTTTGCCCTGTTAGAAGCAATCTTTACAAATTGAGTATAATGACCTGGTTAAGGGTCAGACCCTGTTAGGAGTCTTTTACAATAACCTTGTTAGGGGTGGTGTCTCACTGCCCAAATAATAAGAAGGTCACAACCCTCTAAATGTCGATATGCACTATATCAAAAATGAACTGCTATAGTGACACTATTGTCTGATCAGTTCCATGTATGCGTGGATGCTCTTACTCCTTAAAAGAGCTATATCTTCTTTTGACTTCATTATACTATCCCTCTATAACTTCTTCATACATAATTATTGACTTCCCTTACACGTTGTAACATAACAATACATTACATACTTATATCTTTACAAACGAATAAGCGCGACCCAAATATAACACTTAGTTGGCCTCTAAACAAAATATACAATGCTTCCAAAAAAGTAAGCTCAAGCGTGTTTACAATAACATTAATTACATCATAAAAAACTTATAACTAAAGGTGATTAGCCTTAGCATCACAAAATAATACGCGTTGATCAAAACAGTATTCAGCTTCTGTGCTCTATATTCTGAACTATTTCCTGGACTGTAGTATACTAATCTGTCTGTATCTTTTATGTATTGATGATCTATACCTTGCACATTTAGATATAGCATGGATATACATCATAGAGTATATACCTAAGCATGCATTCTTTGGTGTGATCTCTAACATGAGTGCTGATGTGCTGATCACTGTATCTATCTGACTATTCTATATTTTGTACTTAGTCATTTTATCTTCTAAGTTATCTTGGATAGAAACTTAGTATGACTTTGTTGCCATGATTGACAACACAAAATAAGTCATGCTTCCTCAGGAAGTCAACTTGCCAACAAGAATTGACTATGGAGAAACAATCACCCCAGTTGCAACATTGGAAGGTGTTAGAACCTTACTTGCATATGCAGCCTATAAAGGATTTCAAAGTCTATCAAATGGATGTGAAGTCAACATTTCTAAATGGAATACTGGAAGAGGAAGTCTACATTGAACAAGCTGATAGATTTGTACACCCAAGAAAAATGAATATGGTTTGCAAGCTAAAAAAAGCACTATATGGACTAACGCATGCACCTAGAGCATGGTATGAAAGATTGCACAACTATCTAATGAAGAAGAGAATTGCAAGAACAAATGACAACAACAATCTATATTTGAAGACAAAGCAAAGTAAAGGTACTTTATTAGCTAAACTTTTTGTTGATGAGATTATCTTTAGTGGACAAGATATGTTATGCCAAGCATTTGCAAAGGCGATGCAAACTAAATTTGAGATGTCTACGTTTGGTGAGATAAAAACATTTGTTGGCTTACAAATATATTAGATGAAGAATGGTACCTATATTACTCAATCAAAATATGTCAAAGAGATACTAAAAAATTTTGGAATGGAAGATTCAAAACCAGTGAATACACCCATGGCTACTAGATAGAAGTTAACCAAAAATGGTGAGACAAAAGAAGTAAATCAAAAAATATACAGATTAATGATTGGAAAGCTACAATATGTTGTACAAAGTAGACCTGATATTGCATTAGCTATTGGTATTGTTGCTAGATTTTCTGCCAATGCCAAAGAAACTCATATGATGGCAGTAAAAAGGATTCTGAGATATTTGAAAGGGACTGATGAATATGGTCTATATTACAAATGGAATGAGAAATTTGAACTCAGACTTTATACTGATTCTGATTTGGCTGGAAATGTAGATGACAGAAAAAGCACCATAGGAGGAGCATTTCTTTTGGAAAAAAGATTTGTTTCATGGACAAGCAAGAAACATAATTGCACCTCACAATCTACAACTGAAGTCGAGTATGTGGCAGTAGTAGTTAATTGCTCTAATATTGTATGGTTGAAGATACTAATGAAAGGTATAAAAGAAGAGATCACAAAACCAGTTGTCATATATTGTGATAACGCAAGTGCCATTAATATTTCAAAGAACCCTGTAATGCACTCTAAGACAAAGAATATAGCTATCAAGTATCATTACTTGAGGGAGCTAGTTCAGAAGAAGGAAATGAGACTAGAATATGTGAACACTAAGGAGCAATTAGCAGACATATTTACAAAGGCACTACCAAAGGATGCTCACTAGTATCTACGAGGTAAATTGGGGGTAATTCCCCTAACTGAAGCTAATTAGTTCAGAATGGTACTATTGCATCAAATGTTATATTTAGAATATTTTTTACATTGATGCATAGACAGTCACACTTTAGGATGCTGCCTAAAGTTGTGAAAAGACAGACAAGGATATTAAAAGAGTGTAAGTCATAAGCAAGATGACAGGAACAACATGATACAAAGTTTAGAACAGATAAATCTGCATGATGAAGATATCAATGTCTTTGGCATTGTTGTCAAAGAGAGAGAAGTTTACTGAAAGAGGGAGAATTATACTGAGAAAGATACAGAGAGAGTTTACTACTTTGAGAAAAAGAGATTGATGAAAAAAAACAAAAAGATATCAGTGTGATTACAGACATAGAAGGAGTAATGTTTTACATATGAGATTCAGAATGAAGCTAAAGACATTAAAATAAAAAAATTTCATACAAGGAACACAAACACTTTTTGGATTATATGGTAACTATGTTTGTTTTATGGTTTTGGTTTGCCATCAATGCCAAAGAGGGAGATTGTTGGAAATATTATTTGGAAAGATACAATGGAAACAATTATTGTTTTGTCGTTGATGTCAAACCTTAACTGGTGAGACTATTGCAATCTGTTTGAGTACCATATCTATTGATTGATGGAGTATATTTAATAAGAAGACCAAGAAGAATGGTTGAGTTATGTGGAATTACAAAAGGTACTTTATCAGTTGGCACATTTGCAAAGTGATATGTTGTTTATCATTCACTAACAGTTTACTGAGAATAGTTTATGCTAAGCAAGTTTTGTGTCGGCCGAGCACCAATGTGTGTCAAGCGTATTTTCGTGTATGTGTCGAGTGTTAGTAAATTGTCAAGCAAGTTTTGTGTAGGCTGAGAAAAAATATTTTGATGATTAATGAGATTTAAGATCTCTAGCTGACATAGTTGATTTTATTGGGATATGTAAATTTAATTAAGGATAAGAACATTTGATCTACACTATGTAAATGCACAAGTAACCGTAATTAATGCATGGATCAAAGATTTAATTTGTGATTTTAGTGGAGAAATAAATTAAATGTAATGATGGAAAGATCCATTGGATCTGATCTAACCTAAGATCTACAATCTTGATTAAACAGAAAAATATGTATCTGACCTAGATGGAGAGGTATATGATAACCTCAAGGGGTTATTCATGGTAGAGAGAGGAGATAGCTGTGAAGGTAGAGTATGTAATAGGATTGCATGGTTAATTAACTAATTGGCAATATCTAAGAAAAGAAGGTTGAGAAGAGAAGTAGAGAGAGATTGATTAATTATTTCCCAAGCAGATCTGGAGTTTGAGATGAGAATGGAGGCTGCTCAGTTAATTAGTATTAGAGCTGAATTGGATCTAGATTGTAAAGTAAGTTGTATGAATCAGATAAAACCTTCTGATTACATTCTAACTATTGTGTCATTTGAAATCCTTTAACCAGGTTGACCTAATAGTCATTGTATAAATCCTTTGAGTAAGGTGACATTTATATTGGAATGTTCTAAGTCCTCTAACAAGGCCACTCATGATAGGGTGTTTAAATCCTTTAACCTGGTCACATTGCGCAATGTGATTTATAACCTTTAACAGGCTTGGCTCTTAACAAGGCATCATTTTAGAAGACTAAAAACTTGATATGATGTTATTGGTGGTTTTTCCCAAATTGGGTTTCCATGTTAAATACCGGTGTCAACTTGTGTGAATTTTTATATTGTGTTTTACTGTTAAGTTTTAGCAAGCTTATTTCATCTAAACAGTAATTTGCATACTTATATTGTTTACTTATGCTATCACTATCGAGTAGATCTGAGTTGTTTCATTTGGTATAAATTTTTAATGGGAACATCTAGACCTGTGGATAAATGATTCACCCCCCCTCTCATTTATTCTAAATTCATTCTAACATGAATCATCAAAAAGGGTATTGAGACAAGGGGTACTTTCAATGGTGGAAATATTTCAAGGTTAAGCATAGAGAAACTAACTCTTAGTGTGGAGTTATGATAGTCTTAGACAAGAAGAATTAAGAATTTAGGGGGTTCTAGGAGTGGATTAGGATCCCAAGTAGACTTGGACAAGTGGAGTTTGTAATTGAGAAAGTGCAAACAAAACCTTTGAACTCTTACTCTAGATCTGTATCAGAGCTTAGTTGATTAGACTTATGGTTAATGTTCCAACCAACTAGATCAGTAGGAGAGTAAAAAATGGTGACTAATGCTTAGCTATCTAATAAATTCTATGATCAAGAAGTGGAGAATATAATACTTTGAGATAGATTGGCTCAACTGTTGGAAATATTCAGGATTAACCAAGTTACTGAGAGGGGAGGAGTGAATCAGTAACACTTAGAACTTTAAAACATTTCTACACATTTATATTCTTTAACCATTCATACATCTAATCTACTGCAACCATGAAAATGTAATCATACATAACACATAACACAAAGATTTGGTAACCCAGAAACCTTCCAAATAGAAAGTAAAACTGGGGT
>MU223911.1:505993-530254 GCA_018584345.1 Thuja plicata | reverse complement strand
GCCCTAAATGGACAACTATGACAATTTTGACAAAATGGCTCATTTAGCCTTACATCAATGGACTCAATAAATCACACATGACCTTATGAAATAAAGTGAAATTTTCCTTCTTTGGAACCTCTTGGATATTTTCCTTGTAAATAGGTGCTCTTGCACCACTTTTTGCTAATTTAATTCTAGTTTAAGTTAGTTTTGTTTTAAGTGTTTAGTCCTTAGATTTTGCCTAAATGGGGAAATGTGGTCTAAATGTGTCCTAGACCCTGGCATAGTAGGAAAGATGATTTAATATTATTTAATGATGGTTCATCGATCTATATGGGTTAGAGGCCCTAAAAGATAGATTAGAACATAAATGCAAATATGCTCAAAAGTTGTCATGACAACATTTGCAACTTTTTTGCAAATGTTGCATGCAACTCAACAACATTGGATTCCCTTCATTGTAGGAGTGGTAAATTAATTGATAAGGCCTAGAAACATGGGATAAGAATCTGAAGGTATTTTGTGACTCATTTCCCAAGGATATTTGATCATGTAAGCAATTTTGTAATAGCAATAGAACTCTCCAATTTGGGTTTTAGCAATAGTCGAGGATTTTGAGTTATAGAGTATTTACATGGATTGAATTGACAATTTTAATGTTGGGAATGTCTTGAGTAGTTAGTTTTAAGAATTTTTCATTCATTGTGCAAGTACTGTAGATTTGATTTGTTAGCATTTGAAAATTGGTTAAGTTTTAGGGAGCCTGCTGGTCTAGTCTAGAATAGTTTGTGTTTTCATGGCTCCCCAATGAAATCCTACTATGGGAAACTCCTAAGGGTGGATCATTGTTTCAGGGGAGCCTATGTATAGTTTAAATACAATAGGAGAATTAATTAAGAGATGACTAGCTATTTTTAATGTTATTCCCTAGGTGATAAAGGCCTGTCTGGCTAGGAGTGTAACAAAGAAAGAATTGAGTGCCATTGTAAAGACATTTTTGAGATAAACAAACCAGGTAAAGTTCCAAAAGCCTTAGGATCTAAATGAACCTTTTCTATGAGCTAAGGTCCTAACTAATTAGTCTTGATACATTTCTATTAATAAATCAATGGATTGTTGTGAATGCTTAAAAATATCCCTAAATGACCTACATTTTAGGATAGTAGTGTATGGATGGTTTGGGGAATTAAAATCTTGAAAATCCTCGAGGTCTTGGAAAAGGTTATCTGAATCCTAATTTTTTTTTTAGGGTTGCATGGAAGATTTTAGCAAGAATCTAGAAAAACCCTTTGTATAGGGATAATAGAGAATTAGGCCTAATAGGACCTAAACCAAAGCTAGTTTGGAACTCAATCACTTTGGGATTGAAGACACACTGAAATGAGATTAGTGAGATTTCAAATAGATGTCTTGAATAGAAACATGACCTTTGTAGCACTTATAAGCATGTTTGGGAAGTTCTGGGCTTGGAATAATCCAAGAGGGTATTGAGACAAGTACTTTCAATGGTGAAAATATTTCAAGGTTAATCATAGAGAAACAAACTCTTAGTGTGGAGTTAGAATAGTTTTAGACTTGAAGACTTAAGACTTTAGTGGGTTAAAGGAGTGGATTAGGATCCCGAGTAGACTTGGACAAGTGGAGTCCATAATTGAGAAAGTGCAAAGAAAACCTTGGAACTATTACACCATAAAAGGATCCACGTGAAATAGCATGCACGCCATATAGGATGTATGCCCTATTTCATGTCCACCCTTTTAACTGCACAAAAAGACAAAAGAACATTCTTTTCATTGAGAAATTAGTTTGCACCATGGAGTTTTGTACTATTATCAAGGTTCTAATTTGTTCTTCAAAGAAAGGGTGCTTCCCCTTGACCCCACTCAGAGCGCTTCCCATAAAACCTACAAGGGGCACTGTCGCTTGGCCTCTCAAGGATGATGGTGACATTGTGTAATCAATCAAACCATCAAGGTGAAAGGTCTTAATTGACCTGATGAGTAGTCTCATACAATTTTATTGTTTCCTTTAAAAAAATCATATGACATGAACCTTATATGATCCATGCAAAATAGGGTGTACGCCCTATAGGGCGTACACCCTATTTGGTGTGCATCCTTTTATTTTCATAAAAGAACATAAACAAACTTCTAAATATGGCATCACATGATATATGACATGCACGTAAAGTAAAAATCTAATTCTTTGAGAAAATGATGAACAAAATTTAGTTTTGTGCGGAGAGAGAAAAATAGGGGTGGAGAGAGAGGGGTCCTAAAAGGTCCTAAGGGATAAATAAATGTGTCATAGGACCCCTTACAACACCTTAGGAACCCTTTCCATATAGTAATGTATGACCTAAGTGGTCATAACGGGTCTTAAGGGGTCCTAAGTGACATTAATGTGTCCTAGGAGCACTTATGGCACTTACGACCCCTACGACGTATGGTAAGGATTCCTATGGGGTCGTAAGGGGTCCTAGGACACATATTACTATTTCCTAGGACCACTTAAGACCCTTTAAGACCCCTCTCTACATTTTAGGTTTCCTTAGGTTTGTCAAGGTATCTTAGGACTCCTTACCATAAAATAATGTATGGTAAGTGGTCTTAAAGGGTTGTATGAGGTCCACAAACCCTTTATGACCTATTAGGACCCCTAAGATGTATGGTAATGAGTCCTAAAGGGTCCTAAGGGGTATTAAGGTTTACTAAGACATATTAATGTATCCTAGGAGCCCTTATATCTTTGGGGTTCTATGGGGTGTTAAGGGGTCCTAGGAAACATTAACATGTCCTAGGACTGCTTAAGACCTATTATAAACACTTAGGACCCTTTACCATACATTATTGTATGGTAAGGGGTCCTAAGACCCATTAATGTGTCCTAGGACACCTTAATAATCCTTAGGACACCAAAGATATAGACAGAGGGGTCATAAGGGGTTAAAATGTGTCCTACAATAATGTATGACCACTAAGAAAACTTTAGTACCCATTAATATACATATTATGGGTCCTAAAGGGTCCTAAGGAGTTATAAAAGGTCCTAGGACATATTAATGTGTTCTAGGACCCCTTGTGACTACTTAGGATTAGGACCCCTTACTATACATTGTTATTTGGTATGGGGTCCTAAGGGGTAACAAGGCGTTTGATGATGTATTAATGTGTTCTAGAACTCCTTAAGACCCCTTGTGTCCCCTTAGGAAACTTTTTCATATATTAGTGTATAATTAGGGGTCCTAAGGAGTCATAAGGTTTCCTAGGACAAATTAATGTGTCCTGGGACCCTTTAAGACCCCTTAAGATACTAATTTATGGTAAGTAGTCCTAAGGAGTCACAAGGGGTCCTAGGATAAATTAATATGTCGTATGAACCCTTAAGATCAGTTGGGATCCCTTAGGACCCCTTACCATACATTAGTGTAGGGTAAGGGGTCTTAAGGGGTCCTAGGAAACATTAATGTGTCCTAGGACCCTTTAATACCTCTTGGGAGCCCTTACCATACATTATTGTATGGTAAGGGATCCTAAGGGGTCCTAGGACCCCTTAAGACACCTTGCATCCCCTTAGGACCCCTTACCATAGATTTTTTGGAAATACAATAATGGGAAAGAAAGATACTGAGAGGGGAGAGGGGGTGAATTAGATCTTCAAATTTAAACACTTAAAACAAACTGATCCACATTCATACATATATGAATCTAGTGTAATCTCAGATAGCATCCACACAATGAAATAAATAACACAATAACTTGGTATCCCAGAAACCCAAATAGGTAAAACTGGGGTGCAGATGACACCCACAAAATTCTCCACTACTATAGTAATAAAGTGTACTTGTTAAGGTTACAAATGTTGATTACAAAATGTAATCTACCCTATTAAAGGTCTTCCCAGTTAAGAGCTAAAGATTATTACAATCTACCTTGTTAAAGGATTTCAACTTACAATAAAGTAAGCACTCTGTTAGGAGATAAAGAAAGGTCTACTAGAACCACTCTTTTAAGAGATTATCACCTGATACAATGATTAGAATGTCTCAAGTATTGATCCTTCATGATGCACTCTGATGTTGATGATGAATCTCCTCTTTCCAGTACCTTCTATGATCTCACAATCTAATATAACTTTACTATGTTGTTCATTGTGTTCTCACTCTACTTGATCTCTGCTTCTTAACAAAATAACCCTCTGTGCATTTCACTTCAAAATGTAGTTAATAGACAATTCATCTACACTCTCCTTACACACACAAAATAGGGTTTAGAAGCAATCTAATATACCTGTTCAAATCTAATAGCGAGATCTAGATCAACTAACAAGATCTAATACCCATACCTTAATGGTATTACAATAGATCATGCATAGAATAAAACAATTAAATGCATAACTAACTCTGTGGAAGAATATTAAATGCATACATTAGTCATCCCATAAAGCTTGTACAAGTCATCCAGATCACTTATCCTCAAAGTTTGTATCATTCTAGACATGTATACAAAAACTGTTCTGCTTGGCACTTGACTTGTCTGTCGCTTGGCACTTAACATCTCTGTATCCTACTCAGCTTAGCAATGTAACTCGGCTAGGCAATGCAACTAGGTAAACTGAAAACTTCTCAACAATGTTGATCAGCCTTGCATAGTTTTAGCTCGGCCATAGTAATAGCCAACTAAAACTGCCTAAGTGAATGAGTAAGTGTTGGTTGCTAATCATCAATAGAACTTTGAGATTAACAATCTCCCCCTTTGATATTAGTGGCAAAAACATTTATCATTAATTCTGTTGATTTCATCAAAATATTTCCTAAGTACACTAAGTACTCCCCCTAGGAATATACTCAGAATATACAAAAACTTTACATGCCTCCAAAAATTATATACAAATGTACCTGTACTGTACTGATGTATCATACTATATCCTTTCATACTTCCTTACCATCTTCTCCCTTGTTTTTGTCACTGATTATTGGTGGGGTTAAGCTACAAGGTGCATTAAAATGTAGTATCCTAGCTTTCCTTTGCAATCTTCATAACTTCCAATTTTATTTCTAGCTCGGTAGATAGACACACTAAACTTTCTACAGTCGATAGATTTGCATTGCTCTGTGATAACTCATTTGCAATTGAAAGTTCCTTCTGTATTAACTCCTGGTGAGACAATAGGCTTGTCTGAATAGTTATCAATTTGGCCCTTATTTGACCATCTTCAGCCATAAGCTTAGTTATTCTCTATTGTGCATTTATCAACTTATTAGGATGTAAAGAACTAGAGGTAGTATCTTTACCCAAAGTAGTGCCAATTGATTATCCTTTGTGAAAAATTCAACATCACATACTTTTATGTACAAAGAATAAAATTTGGCTGTAACTTTCTCTAAAGTTTCTACAAGAATAGAAATTTCAACCTATTTTGCGGCAATCTCTTTTGATATTTTCTCTAGAACTTATCTCTCAAATCTTCTCCTGGACCATTGTAGAAGCTTTTTGTTTCTATCTATGTCCTCATCATTTATTTTCTATACAATGTTGACTAGCTGATCAATGATTGGAGCTTGAGGCATTTCATCCTCTAAGTCAGAAGCCTTTGCAAATATGTGTTTGATGGCATGCAACACCTTCTTTTTCTTTTTTTATATCTTCATATCTTCCTATCTCTTCTTCCTCTTAAGTAATTCTTGAAGAGTCCCTATTTTTTCAAAAGATAACTCATTGGGATCCCATTGTGGAATCACAATGACTTCATCTAATATTACATCTAGAATCTGAGACTTCTTCTTCAAGATTTTATTCTTCTTAAACTCTGGAGAACTTATGCTTGGTAGCATAATATCTTTTCCTTTGATAGTGTCAACATCTAATGCCTCCTTTAATTCTGTCAATATTGTCTATAGATTGGGAATACCACCAATTTTAGGACCTGTAGGAGTGGTTGATATAGAGTGTGGTAGATCAACCAACACTTCCATTGCCTCTTCTTCTTTAGGCTTATCAACAGTATCTATTATCACTACTCCACTATCTAAAACTATTTTCACAACCTCTAAAATAGGTGGATTCTGTGAAGTTACCTCTTGTTCATTTTCTTGATTTTTCTCTTCACTTTTCTGATCATTAACAACTTCAATTATCTCATCAGATGTTGTGGTCTTCCCTTCTTCAGTATCAGTTGCCTTAATAGCTGAATCAGTGTCTTCACCACTCGACATCTCTTGTTCCTTGACATTCAAATTGCTTGGATCATCAACTATAAAATCCATAGGTCTGTCTACAGTTAGAACAATAGAGTTTGTTGCATCTAATGCATCTTTGGCCTTGTCCTATTCTATGGAAATTTCATCTTGAGATATCTGTGGTTTAGGGGTAGTCTTTACTTCAACTTCTTTTGTCTTTTACTCAGATGTCCCTTCACTAGATTTCTAATCTTTTGGAATGGCCAGTCCAAAGATTTTCTTCCAGATCCTTGTGCTTTGTTGTACTACACCTTCAATATCATTTTTCAGAACAGCATAGCCTCTGAGTTTAGGAACAAACCTACTCTTGTAATCCTCAATGAATTTGAATCTTTGTTTTGAGGTGAGCTCAGGTATTACCTGGGCTAGAGTTCCTTCCCTGATCTGTCTTTCTATGGCAAGTGCAAATTCCCATTTTCTTGATAGAAAATCATAATGTTTATCGGGCACATGATTTCCTATCTCTGTAGGAGTTAATTTGAAAGTACTCATCATATCCAAGAGTGCTTCTTGTACTTTGTGCCTATCTGCAATTTTCAAATTTTCATACTTAATGAACTTAAAAGTTGCTAACCCTACCGAATTCCTCAAAGTGTCACATACCTCATCAATACTTACTGGTTTCTTGAATTGTGCTATAGGTATGTTGTTGGGTTCATCAGTTTCTATCTTTTCCTCATCACTATCTATCCCCAAATTTAATCTTCTTCTTGGTCTTTTTGTTGGCTTACTCGGCTTAGCCTTAGGAGAAACCTTTACTTCCTTTCCAAAACTTCTTTCTACAACTTTCCTTACAACATACACTTTTGTTTGTACTTCTACTGGGGAAGTAATAGTAGATGCTCTAGTCCTTGGACAATTAGTTGTAGGAGGTGTAACCTTGGGTTTGGCTTTGCTCATCTTGGTTACTATGAAAATTGATGGTCTTTTTCCCTTAGCTTTCTTAGTAACCTCTTCTGATGCACTTACTCACTCCTCTATAGAAATATCCTCACCTTATCTAGTGGTCAGGCCTAAAGGTCCGTCCTTAGGTTCTTCTTCACTACCTAAGTGATGAAGGGGACTCCCCTTAATACCACAAGTACACGACAGAAACAAAGAGAAACAACAAACATTTGTAAGAAAAGAAAATTGGCTTCTTATTGGCTCCATAAATGTGGAATTACAAACTTCAAAATTACAATATCAAAAGCCACATGGGCATCCCTTACAATAATCTGTAGGACAAAGCCTCAAATAACAACCAAGAACTACCCTAGAAAACACCATGGGCCTTCCTTAAATAGGAAATTTTCCACCGCCTGAGAAGGTTCCAGAAATCTAGCCATTAAGGCCGACTACCCTTAGCATTTTAATTATTTTTCATTTTTATTACAAAAGGGTCGGCTTTAAATATTTACAAAACATGAGATTAGGTAGCCCAACTTCTGGAAGCCATAACTTTTGAACCGTAGCTCTGACTAGCTATTATAACCACTTTTCAAAAAGGGAAGATCGCGATCTACGGGGCCTGACATGCGAAGTGCCAGTCAGCCGAGGGTTCGACCTTGATCTGAACCCTCTAAGGTCCTAAAAATTGAGCTCAAAGGTTTTGCACTCTAAAATCTCAACTGTAAATCCTTAATAACTTTGCCAATACAGATGATCTGGTAATGAAATTCAATTGGCATTCTTATATGACTAAGAAGAACCTTCACCTGGAAAATTAGAACATTCTGAGTTCAAACAACCAACTTACTAAAAATAGTAAGTTTCCAAAAATAGCTGCTTTGTACAAAATAGCCCTTATTAAATAGAAAAACACATATTTTTGGGTGATGCAAGATTGCCCTTACACCCAAGATGCTCCTGCATTAGACACCCAAGGTAATTTGAGAAGTGACCCTCTCACATCTTAGGTGTGTAGAGGAAAACCAAGCTGGTTAACCTCCTCCTTTGTCAGCCATGATGAATCTTCTATAGTTCATCCTCTCCATTTGACGAGATATTCTTCACATGTCCTATTCCTTGTGCTTTTTCCAACATGACTATCTAGTATATCTTCAATCTCCTTGGTAGCTGAAGTAGTAGCTGGAATACTCCACTGTGTTCTTATGACCTTGCCTTCAACACCCCCTTCATGGAACTCTATCAAATCTACAATGTTAAATACTGGTAAAATATTTAACTCAATAGGAAATTCTACCTCATAAGCATTTCCTGAATCATGCTTCTTCAGTGTCTTACATGGCCCAAACTTCTTCATTTTCTATTTGTTATGTGTAGCAACTAGAAATCACTCCTTCCAAAAATGAACCATGACTTCATCCCCAACCTAAAATTATTTGTGCCTCCTTCTCTCATCTACCTTAGCTTTATACTATGCATTCATCTTGGCAATGTTCTTCCTCACCTCCTCATGGATGTTCTTCAAATGTTCTGCAAAATCCTTAACTTCAGCACTACTTATCTCTCCTTTTTCTATCTTCCTCAACTCTGAAGCATTTCTGGGACTACATCCAAATACAATCTGGAATGGTGATTTACCAGTGGTCCTATTGATAGAATTATTGTAAGAAAATTCTGCCTATGGTACAATCAAATACCACCCTATTGACTTATCTCCAACTAAACATCTCAGCAAATTTTCCAAACTCCTATTCACCACCTATGTCTATCCATCCATCTGTAGATGATGTCATGAGCTGAACTTCAAGTCTGTCTTCAAATTCTTCCACAATGTGTGCCAGAAATATCCAACAAACTTAGTGTCTCAATCTGAAACTATACTCTTTGGCAGACCATATAGTCTCACCACTTCTTTGAAAAACAATTCAGCCACATGAATAGCATCATTTGTCTTCTTACAGGGAATGAAATGTGCCATCTTTGAAAACCTGTCAACCACCACAAAAATTAAATCATGTCCCCACTGAGTCCTTGGTAAATCAAGAAAAAAGTCCATACTGATATCCTCCCAAGGCTTCTCTAGTACAGGTAATGGTTGATACAATCTTATATTCTTCTTTGCTCCTTTTGTCATTTGACATACTCTACAACTCTATACAAACTTCTTGACATCTTGCTGCAATGGTGGCCAATAATAATTCTCACTAACCAGAGCAAGGGTTTTATCTTGACCAAAATGTCCAACCAATCATCTGCTATGCTTCTCCTTTATGAGATTTTCCCTCATAGAACTTCGTGGAATGCACAATTGGCTCCCTCTAAATAACATTCCATCCTGAATGATGAAATCTAGCCCCTTCATCCTGTCTAGAGTAACAGGTTCTGTACAAGCTTTCCAAGCTTCACCAAAATCAGGATCCTCTAGATAAAAACTCTTGAGTTCCTTGAACCCAACTACCTTGATCTGCATCTATGTTAGCAAAAGTTGTCTTCTGCTAAGAGCATCTGCAACTCTATTAGACTTTCCACTCCAGTGTTTCAAAACAAATGTGTAACTCTGCAAAAATTCAACCTATTTCAAATGTCTTTGATTCAACTTTCCTTGACTATTCAAATATTGCAAAGCTTGATGGTTAGTATATAAAACAAACTCCTTAGGAAGCAGATAGTGTCTCCACTTCTTCAATGCCTGAATTATAACATAAAATTCCTAATCATAAATAGAATATTTTCTCTTGGCATCATTTAACTTCTCACTGAAATATGCAATAGGTTTACCTTCTTGGCTCAAAATAGCTCCTATTCTAGTACCATTAGCATCACAGTCTACTTGAAACACCTTATTAAAATCAGAAAGTGCTAAAACAGGTTGTTCTGTGACTTTTTGTTTTAACAGTTCAAAACTCTTCTTAGCCTCTTTAGTCCACTTAAACTCTTTCCTATCCCCTCTCATTGTTTCAGTCAAGGGACCGCAAATACTACTAAAACTTTTAATAAACTTCCTGTAAAAGCTAGCCAAACCATGAAATGATCTTAGCTCAGTAGCACTCCTTGGAGTAGGCCATTCTAGGATAGCCTTCACTTTCTCTGGTTCCATTTTCAGTCCTTTTGCTGAAACTACAAATCCCAGATACACTAACTCCTTCAAAAAATAGCACTTCTTCAAATTAATCAATAATTTTTCTTCCCTCAACTTCTCCAAAACCCTACGAATATGCATTAGATGCTCCTCCAATGTCTTACTAAAGATCAGAATATCATCTAGGTAAACAGTGACAAACTTACCCAAAAATTCTTTCAAGACCTCATTCATGAGCCGCATGAAAGTGCTTGGTGCATTGGTTAGCCCAAAGGGCATGAAAAACCACTCAAAAAGTCCCTCCTTTGTTTTGAAGGTAGTCTTCCATTCATCTCCTTCTCTGATCTGAATCTGGTGATATCCACTCTTTAGAACTATCTTTGAGAAGTACACAGCTCCACTCAAATAGTCCATAATATCATCCATCTGCGGGAATGGAAATCTATACTTGATTGTGATCTTGTTGATAGCCCTAGAATGTATGCACATCCTCCATTCTCCATTCTTCTTTGGTGCTAATACTGCTGGTATAGCACATGGACTCAAGCTCTTACAAATCAAACCCTTCTGCAACAGCTCTTCCACTTGTCTGTTCAATTCTTCACTTTCTACTAGTGTCATTCTGTGTGCTTCCTTGTTTGGCAAACTGGCTCTTGGGATCAAGTCCATTTGATGACTAATCTTCCTTACTGGTGGTAATCCATCGGGCACATTATCGGATACAATATCCTGAAACTCATTCAACAGATCTGCAACTTTTACGGACACATCTTCTACTTCCTCCTTACTAGCTTTTGGAATTAAAGAAAAACACATATTCTCATGCTTCATACCCTCTAGGTATTTTTTTCCATCAACAAAAGTTATTCTTGCATTACTACATACATTTTATTCTGTAATGTTCAGTGGTTTTTGTGTGTGTGTATTTGGGTACCTATTGAAAACAACACAAACACTCAATAGGTCATTGCATTAGTTCAAATGGTTAGATAAAATGTTAGAAACCACTAATATCGGCCTATTGCCTTCTAACTAGAAAGACTGTGATTAGTTGCATATTTAGCCCTCAGAATATGCTTCAAATCAGTGACCAATACTATTCTAGCATGAAGGATTTGAATCAAATTTAGACTAAAAATATGAAAAAGCATGCAATCTAGCTTTAAAAGATAAAATGGAAACAATGGAATAGCATGATATAATAGATGAAATTTAAATTTAAGAGTGAATCTAACAGCATAACAATGTATTTTTGATTTAAGGTGAAGGCTTCTTTGCTCTCAAAACAAGCTTCTATTTATAGAAGAATGGGAGAGAGAGAGGGGGGACAAGGTTCATTTATGAATTTGGAGACTAATAAATGAATATGTAAGAGCCATTTATGTCCAAGGCATTAATAAGGCATGGGAGAGACATAGGCTTAAGGCATCTTCATTAATGAAGGCATTAATGAAATCCTTAAAGAGGTAAGGGAGGATGTAAGAGAGTGGCATGAGAAAATGGACTTTAAAAAAGTCCAACTTGAGAAAGTGGACTTTCTCAAGTAGGTTGAGTTGCTAAGCATTCCTTAATGGAATGTGACAACATTAGGAGGTGGGTTAGAGTAGAATTCAGGATTAGGATTATATTAGCATGGGTGAATGGGTTGAGAAGGGTTAGAACCTAGGGTAGAAGTGGTTGAGATAGGTTAGGTTGGGGTTTAGGGGAATATTAATAAATGAAATAAACTTATTTAATTCATTTAAAAATATAGGAATTAATTATTTAAATAATAAAATTGATTTTTAATAATTAGGGGATTATAGCCATTTTAATTAAATTAAATAGGCTAGGGGAATGGGTTATTTTGCAAGTGGGTATTTGATTTAGGGATTTATTTAATTCCTTTATAATTAAATACTGTAGCCATATTTGATTTTGGTTTGATTTGATTGGTCGAAATTGATTTGAATATCATGGCTATAATAGTTAATATAAATCAGTGATAAAAATCACCTTAGGACATTAAATTGATTTGAAGAATTATGCCAAGCAGTAACAGGGTCGTTTGGACATAATTGAGGGTATGATCACACTTAGGAAAAATAGGGTCCATAATTGCGATAGACCAAATTTAGGTGGTTACATTTTTCCCTCTTTGAAGTGATGTGCAAGTAGCGCATTGATTCAAAGAAAGTTTTTGATTTTGACTTTAAAAAGATTGAGAATCCCATTCTTGGTTGTCGAAGAAAATGTTGATTAGATCAGTCCCGCACTTTGATTAAACAAAACTGATAGAATTGATTTCAAACTTGGTTCTCATCCAAAGATAAATAAAAGATTTTTTAAAAATACCAATTCTGAACTTGGTTGTCGTCCGAAAATTGATAATACTATTTCTGAACATGGTTGTCATCCAAAAGCCAGTATGAAGCTGCCAGGAGCTTTAAAAATCTTCCAAAATGAGGAAACATAAAATATCCAACTTATGAGAACCAAAGCTTTCTATCCAACAATTCTGACTTTAGTCAAGAAACCGTTATGCCCCTAGTTTGTTTGATAATGAAGTCATTTTTAATGTAGTTTCAAGCAAAAATTCAATTGATGATAGTGTGATCATGCCCCCTCGGGAATGAAATTGAAGGAAAAGAAATAAAATCCCTCAGTTGTAGAGAATAGAACACTTGCAGGAAATGATAAGGGCAGAAAGAGTGAAGTAGAAGATAGTGTGTTTAAAAATAAACACATGAATATCAAGTTGTTGACATGAAAATATGAGTGATAATGATGTTTAGATCAAGATGTATGATAAAATGTGCAATATTTACCAATGTGGTGAAGAAATGAAGCAAATTTGCACTTATTTTTTTGAAACTATCGCAAAAGGACACTATGCTGCTGAAAATGGTGTAGGCACCTTCGATTTTGTTCCTGATTAAGGAAAAAGAGAACACAGATGATTGTGTAATTGCCTGGGAGGAGTTCCAGAAACCCTAAATGTCCCAAAAGACCCATAGAAGCCTCCAAATTGACCATTTCACTATTCATTTCGACATTCAGCTATAGCCAATTAGAGAGCTCTGTAGAGAAAATGGTGGTCCCTATGAGGAAACATCAATTCGAGATGAGCCGATGACACCAACGCCCAATTGACTACCCACCACCAGTAAGTGCTCGATAAACTACCCTGTGAATTTTGTATTTTTGAATTTCAAGCATTTTTGTGCATTTTATAGCTAGTTAAAGATAGGATCGCATCTGGGATTCCGGATTGCATCCTATGAAATGTGCATCGCCTCCAATTTTTCTTAGATCGTATCCAGTTTTCCCTGGATTCTGTGTCGCATCTGGGTTTTCCCAGATCGCATCCAATCCTTTAGGTTTAGTTATATTTTGAGCTAGATTCCATCAGTAAATTGCATCCCAAATTTTAGGGATCGTACCCCGCATTTAGGATCGCATCCTATTTTTCTAGGATTGCATCCTGTATATGCAATCACATCTTGTATTTCCAAGATCGTATCTAGTAAAAAGACTTATGTTTTCAAAATGCTTTGATCTATTTGCATCCTACCAACTGAAAATGACTGAGTAGAATAGGAATATGCCCTTTGTTGTAGATAGCATGTTGATGCTTGTCTGTGTTGTCAAAATCAGGCCCAGTTTGAGGTAGTCACCTTTTGAGGCACGTATCCTACACGAGTTTTGGCATTGTCTGGCCGATTATCAAATGATGAGAAGAATATCATGATCCGATATGGATTGCGGTCATTGATAGGTTTACCTGAGATCGGGGTAAACCAAGGGTTGTTGACTGCTCTGCCTGAAAGATGGCATTCAAAGCATAACACCTTCCACCTACCGACTGGTGAGATTACTGTGACACCTGAGGACATTTGAAGGATCTTGTATGTGCCCATGATGGGACATGAGGTTTTCTTTAAGTCAAGAGCTGGCATTGCGATTGGGACTACTCAGAGGTTCTTTCAGGATGACAGCATAGATCACAGATACCTGTCATGGGACTACATGGTCGATCACTATGATCAACTAGCTGTGTACTTAGCTAGATTGGTAGGTGGCATCCTTATGCCAGATAGAGGATAGCATGGTTTCTTGGTGGGCTGGGTCGGTATGGTAGAGTAGATGATCACCGACCATCGATGATTTGCCTGGGGGAGCTGCATTTTAGCTCACATATATCAAGAGCTGCATGAGATTGTTTATCACCATACCCACAGCATGACTATGGGCATATTGATTCTTCAGGTATGGGCCTGGGAGTACATCCCAGTGACATGGCTGATTGGTGATAGGTAGAGGGTACCAGAGCAGCCTTATGTATATATGTATGCAAGTTTATTACAGTAGCCCCACCTGGGCAAGGTTGAGTATTGGCGCCACCTTTTTGATGATATGACAGAGGTCATGTGGCAACCATACCTAGACTGTGAGGTATGGACATCTGATGCTTGGCAGGTTCCCTTTTTGTGTTAGAGAAGATATCTGATAGGCCAGACCAGGTACATCATAGAGCACTTCCTCATTACCAGAGTTTTGAGATAGTATGGGTGGCGATAGGGCCGTACAGAGGATGTGGTAGTTTATGCTCGGATCAGGGATGAGGTGGCTGACTGGGGAGCTCAACTGACTTATGAGACTACTACACAGGACATCCGTGACATGGTAGCTATAGAATGGGACCCTCACCCAAATGTTGAGGATGCTGGTGTATCAGATGGATATGATGTAGAGATGCTTCAGCATCCATTCCTGCGATTCACAGTGCCGAAGGAGATGATTCCTCGTATAGAGGAGTCATTGGTTTATGATCTTGAGGATCGACCTGTCAGGGGGAGAGGCCATAGGGACAGAGCTCCAGGAAGACATGGGGGCCAAGATGGAGGTAGAGGTGGCAGGTATCCTCCCCCAAATGATAGACATGATGGTGATGACCAGGGGGAGTTGGTGAGGCAGTGGATACTAGCGGTCTGAGTGGCACTGGTCAAAGATGGCCGAGATACAAGTTTGTGGCCCCACAGAGAGATCCTGGCCCATTACTTACTCCTAAGCAACATAGACAGAGAGTAAAAGAGTAGGATCCTAACAGAGATGGGACCATCTATCAAGGTGCAAGTAGGAGAGAGAGGAACTCAGAGCTCAGATCATAGCCTTGGAGGCTAGGGTGACGACTCCTGAGGAACTATTAGCAGATAGGGATAGACAGCTCGAGTGGCTAAGAGCTAAGAGTGACACACAGGCCTAGACCATAGTCCATCAGGGATAGAGAGTGACTTATTATTACGCCTTGTATCATGCGGTAGTTCTTGAGGGTCAGAGGGCACCCACATTTTCACACATAGCTCAGCAGTCAGAGGGAGCCATGCCACCTCCAGCAACGTCATTCATGCCACCTCCTCCTCCTCCTCCTGATCAGGGAGAGGGGGTGGGCCAGAGTTGAGACTATGCACCATGTATTTTTTGAGATGTATACATGTATATCTGGATCCTGCTGAGATCCCCTTTTTGTACATTACATTGATATATATATCTGATTGGTGAGTTTTGGCATACTAATTCTCTTTATGTGTACTGACACTCTACATACTATCTGATACACTTTATGCTGTGATACTCTTTATGCTCACTAACACTCTTTATGCTTTGATTTTTATCATGTTTGTAGTTTCTGGATTCTGACATGTTTCATGTGGTAGATGTATCCATTTTGCTTTCCATAGATGTGGTAATTGTATCTGTTGCACATGTGATGGTATCTTGATCTCATGATGAGTTAGTTATAGTTGAAAACATCATTTTTATAATGTGGATGTGATGAATATATTACTGATGCAATCAAATGATATCTATGTGAAAATGCAAATGTATGTTTTCTTTGATTTTCTAGTGATGCAAAAATATATGTATGGATGCACTTTGGATGTAGAAGTACAAATGCAATACATGGATGTTTTACTTTTGTATTTTTTAGCTTCGCTTTTTTAAAATGTATGAAAAATGTATGCTATGGATGATATCAGTAATATAAAGGATGTAATTAACTTGATACTTGTAGAAGAACATAGAAACCATGTTTTGAGCTTAAGTTTCCTTATGTTGTTACTATTGACAAAATGCATCAGGCAATCTCTAAATGCAGCTATATGAAGACTCTTAGGACTTGTCACTGATTTATGGAAATATTGCAACATTTATATCATCATTGGGTGCTTATGGGGATGTATACCATCGAATAGTACAATCATCACTAATACCTACTGATATTATGATAATATGAATACTATGTTTTATTGGAATGTCAAAAATAGACTTAGGTACCAAGCTATAGAAGCCAGGACATCAAAATAGTCACCTTCCTTTTAATATACCAGTTTCTGATTAAGGCAAGATATTGAACCCACAATGACCTTGAAAATTCATATCCTTGGGTACATTATGATTCATATACCTTAGTGATAATCTGGATCAGAAAACAGAAAAGAAAATTGCGTCAAACTCACCATAGTTTACACACAACAAAGATCGAGATATATGCGGCTATCCACCCATAGTGGCAGCTCTTACCATAAACATCCAAGTTAGGTTAAATTTATAGGTTCATTGTGAAACAATCACCATACACAAAAATGTAAGAAAAGATTATGCCCCCTATCCTTGTGACTCTTTGTCTTTGCGCAGACGTCATTGAGTAACTAAGAAGACATAATAAATCAGTAATTGTGAATCAATCCAATAAAATTTATAATTACTTAGATGCCCCTAGTTGAAAACATCATCAGGACATAAAAAGAATCATAATCAAACCAATAACAAACTATGTGTTTAAGTAGTACTTGTTCATCCATATGTCAAACACAGTAAAGATTCATCAATCAGTAAATCAAAATATAAGCAATATGGCGTTCCATTTTTGTGTCTTGGTAGGATAATCCATGCATGTTTGCAATCCAACATAGTCTCATAGAAATGCTATGAATGCTTAAATGTCATGTTCCATGTCATTAAAAGACATCGTTGTTTGAGTAAGTGACATTTGTTTTACATGTATTGAGAAACATCGTGTTTGTGAGATAAACCATCCTAGAGAAACCTAGCAACTGCAACTGACTATGCCAACAAAGATGCCCCCAGTGCAGAATGACCTATTCCTAAGACATAAAGATAGACAAATCCCAAGCAAGGATAAGATAATCATGTAGGAAAATGAAGTTAGCATATGAGCACAGGAAAAATTATGGAGGTCTAGTATTAGTAGTGTATTGATAGATGGAGTGCAAAAACAAAAGTGACGCCTGATTGCCAAGTTTTCACCACTTGGCAAGATCTTTTTCTTTCTTTTTGCTACCAAGATGCCTGTTTTATCAGGTGCTCATCAAGGCACTTTTCTCTTTTTTCAATTTTTTTGCTATTTTTGCTTTTTTGAATATTTTTGTAGTATCAAGGCACCTATTTACCAGGTTGTCACCAATGATACCTATTTTGTAGGACTTTTTCCACTATTTTTGGATTTCTTCAGGATCAATTTTCTGAATGTTTTTGGTGTTTTGCAAGAACTTTTTGCTGTACAGGCTCTGCTAGCTGAACATTAAGTGTAGAACTACATCAAATGTAGAGTGTTGATAGGATCAAGAAGAACATATGCCTCAAGTGTAGCTAATTGATAATCTCCGGTCCCAAAAGTAGCTGTGATAACATAAGGACCTAGCCAGTTAGGTTCAAACTTTCCTTTCTGCTCTCTCTTAGGCTGGTTCTTAGGATTCTCTTTTAGGACAAGTTCCCCCACTTCAAACTTATGTGGTTTAACCTTCTTGTTGTAACCTTTGGACATTATTTCTTGATATACTTTTAGGTGGTCGAACGCTTATTGTCTGCACTCATCCAGTAGGTCCAGAGAATTTATCTGATCAATGCGGTACTATTCATCAGTAACTAGTCCTTGTAGAGAGATTCACAAAGATGGGATTTCAACCTCAATAGGTAGTACTGCCTTAGTACCATAGACTAGAGAAAATGGTGTGGCTCCAGTTGGTGTCTTGATGCTTGTTTTGTTAACCCATAGTGTCGGATTTAGTTGTAAATGCCAGTCTCTGCCAGACCTGCTCACAGTTATGTGTAGGATTTTGAGAATGTTTTTGTTCTATGCCTCAGCCTGTCCATTACCTTGAGGATAATAGACCGAAGATCAATGTTGAGTAATATGGAACTGTTCACAGAGGTCATCAATGTCTTAGTTTTTAAATTGGCCCCCATTGTCTATCACAATTGAAGAGGGTATCCCATATCTAAAAATAATGTAGTTTAAAATGAACATAGCCACTTGTTTTCCGGTGGCTTTGATTAGTGGCATGGCTTCAACCCACTTTATGAAATACTTAGTGGCCGTAATGATGAACTTGTGTCCATTTGAAGAGTTGGGGTATATCTGTCCAACCAAGTCAAAGGCCCATTGCTGGAATGACCAATGTGTTATGAAAGGTATCAGTTGTCTGGTAGGAGCATGGATGAGGTTTCCATGTGTTTGGCATTTAAGACATGCTTTGGAAAATTGAATAGCATCTTTCTCCATTGTAGGCCAATAATAGCCTACTCTAAACAACTTCTTAGCTAATGAAAAGCCATTCGAGTGTGATCCACATACACCTTCGTTGACATCTTTTAAAGCTAGATCAGACTCTTCTAGTTCTAAACACCGAAGAAGTGTAACATTGAGACTACATTGATATAGGTTTTTAGTTATGAGGACGTAATGCGATGCTACCCTAATCAGGGATCATTTCCCATTTCTAGATAGATTGGTGGGAATATTTTGGTCCAAAAGATAGGTAATAATACTGGCATATCAGGATGGATCGGGAGTATTTAAGGCATAGATTACCTGGCATTTTGGATTGGTGAAGGCCAGATAGGATATTTCTTCCACCAAGAAGTCATATCAGAATTGATGTTCTTCTAACTGTAGCATGGATGCCAAGGTAGCCATAGCATCTGCAGCTTTATTCTCTGATCTTGGTATCTGCTGAAAGGTGATGAAAACAAAGTATTTCTTCAAATCATCAACTAGTTGTATGTAGGGAATTAATTTCTCATCTTTTTTTTTATATTCCCCATTGACTTGATTAATAACTGGCTGGGAGTCACCATATATGTGTATCAAAATGATCTTCCATTCTATGGTGAGCTTGAGACCGTAGACCAATGCTTGATATTCTAAGATATTGTTGGTGAATGGAAACATTAATTTGTAAGATTTGGGAATCTTATATCCTTGTGGAGTAATGAAGAGAACCCTGGCTCCAGATCCTTGTTGAGTAAATGATCCATCAAAGTACATCTTCCATGAATTTTCAGTGAGATGCATCATTGTTTCATTAGGGAACTCAATTAGCAATGGTGTATCATCCTAGAGTGGTGAACTGGCCAGTTAATCTGAAAGTACTTGTCCTTTGATAGCCCTCCATTCAACATATTCGATGTCAAATTAACTTAGAATGAGGACCCATTTTGCCAAATGACCTGTTAATGTTGTTCTGCTTAAAAGATACTTTAGAGGATCGATCTTAGCTATGAGCTTGACTGTGTGCAAGAGCATGTAGTGTTTTAATTTCTGTGATGCGAAGACAACTGCTAAGCATGCTTTCTCAATAAGGCTATAATTGAGCTCATAAGTGACTAGGGTTCTACTGATGTAGTAGATAGATTGCTCTTTCTTTGTTTCATCCTCTTGTGCTAGTAATACTCCTAGTGATGTAGCTATAGCTGAAATATATAGGAGCAAAGGTTTTCCATGAATAGGTGCCATAAGAATTGGTGGTGAAGCCAAGTAGGCCTTTAATTATTTGAAGTTGGTTTCATAGTGTTCATCCCAGTTGAATGTAACCCCTTTATGTAGCATCTTAGTAAAGGGTTGTTCCTTATCTGCAAGTTGGGACATAAATCTCCTGATAGACTGGAGTCTCCCTTGTAGTGTCCTCATTTGACTGATATTGTGTGGAGGATTCATTTCTACAATAGCTTTTACTTTTTCTGGATCTACCTCGATTCCCTTAGCTGATACTATGAATCCTAGGAGTTTACCTGATTGAACCCCAAAGGAACATTTCTTTGGATTGAGCCTGAGTTGGAATTGTTCCATTCAATCCAATATTTTTCCTAAATCTGCAATATGAGTGCCTCTTTCTCTGGATTTAGCTAGTGTATCATCGACATAGTCTTCCATGTTTTTGTGCATCATGTCATGAAATATGGTTGCCATAGCTCTTTGATATGTCACTCTGGCATTCTTTAGCCCAAATGGCATGATGTTCCAGCAAAATGTGCCCCATGCACATGTGAATGAGGTTTTCTCTTAATCTTCAGGGGCGATCTTGATTTGATTGTAACCTGAGAATCCATCCATTAAGGAATACATCTAGTAGCTAGTTGTAAGGTCTATAATCATGTCAATATTTGGTAGAGGGAAGTCGTCCTTCGTGTAACACCCCAAAATTGGTATCTTGCAACCCTAACCAAATTTGTTGCATTTGTCACTCTTCTAAATCATCAAAGTCCTATTGTACTAGGCAAATTTTGAGTTTTCACTAACTCTACTCGACCTGAGTGTCAAATGCAGAAAATCCTAAATCTGTATTAATCATACATCATATTTAACTCCTAAATATCTATTTGGCTAAACAAACCATATGATCAAATTAATTTAATTATAAAGTCCTAGCACTTTAATTAAGTTAAATTCACCCTCTTTAGCTGAGACACATGAAAAAGGAATTAAATAATATTTAATTATTAAATAAATATCCTCATTTTCAATAATTGAATTTAATTATTCAAATAATTGAGAAAAAGAAATTATGAGGTCATATTTATTTAATTAATTGGATATTCTCTCAAAAATCTTATTTCTATTCAGAAATGGAAACTTTGAATTAATTGTGTTTTAAAGAGAAATAAAACAATTAAATTCAAATAAAACAATATTAAATCAAAGAGATAAAATAGTTAAAGCAGGAAGAAAACAAGTTATTGAATTCTTTTCAATAAAAATTTCTATTTTTAACTGGCTTTTCTATTTGTTTTATTTCAAAATAGAAAAGTTTCTATTCTGATCCTCTCAAAGTCTATAAAAGAACTCTCATTCTTCATTCAAACCCCCTAAAAAAATTTACTCACTTTTGAATTTTTAGAATACTGAATTGTTGTCTCATTTTCTTAATATCATATAGATTAACTTCATTTTTCCAAATAAGATAGTTTCAATTTCTAGACTAAATTGCATTGAAATCATGTCTTATCTTAATCTCTCATATTTCATTTCTTAGCATATTCTGGCATTGCATTGCACTTATCATGATAAATCCTTCATTCTTAGATTGGTCCATGGTTGTGAGACTCTTGTCCTAAGAGAAATTTCAAAAACCCCATCTAGATAGAAGGTAATAGGTCGAATCACATAGGCAGACAGGATGAATAACTCATATTCAGTCTTGTTTGTACCTGGTGAAGAAGGACTATGTTGAAGTGTGTGGTTGATTAACAAGGCCAAAATTAACACATACATTTCTGGCATCCACTGTGGGGCAGGTATATTTCTATCTGGCCTCATTTCATTTCATATTATCACTTTTTTTCATTCTATCCATACTTCTGTATAGGTTTTGTTTTAATTTCATGCGAAATTTCTTTTCGGTTTGCGTGAACTTTCTAGTTCTTCGCGTGGCTTAGAAAAGTTCTTCGCATGATCTAGCATTCTTTATAATGCAAAATTGCAGTCCAGAGTTTCAATTTAATATTTTATTGCCTCGGTTTTTTAACCACCTGCTATTTTTTGACATGTGTGATTTTCTGATTTTATCTTTTGAAACAACATAACAGTGGTTTGTAGGACGCTGAGACAAAGAAAAGCCATCATAAACTTCTGACATGTTTAGTGCAGGACGCTGATATGAAGAAAGGCATTACAAACTACTAATAAGTTTCATTGCAAGACGTTTTTTGAAGACCTTGCTTGTTTTCACAATTTCCTTTATCTATTTTCAGTAGTTAAAACACACTTTGGTTGGTGCTTAAAATGAATCATTGTCTTGCGTGATTGAAGTGTTTTTTAGATTATAATCCTAAGAACTACATGAATGTATCCTCTCCCCTCACCTTTATGGATCTTGGGTGTAAGAGAAATTTATGTGATTCTTCTAGAGTGGCTACCTCCCAAGAGCTTTAGCAGAGCCAGTGAGAGTGGATGCCCAACCGGTAACAGGCTAAATCCAAGCCCTTCCAAACCGGTATACAAAAAATGCTATTGTGATTAATGTCACAATAGACAGGTGTGAATTCATTATGGCAACCAAAATCTCCTCCAGTACCCTAGTGTTGCGTTAAATTTCCGACATCGTTAAGCTGAAAGCCTTGCTTTGAACGGATTGGGAGAGCCCACTTTATTGGGAAAATGACTTGATCACAACCACCTGAACGGATGACCTTACTACAAATTGTTGTTCTAGTTTTCCAAAAAACCCTCTATCTATTGGCGCGGGAGGTCAGAGACTGACTAAGACGCCCCACATTTTTATGGCTTTTAGTAGAGATAACATCCCTTTGGGAAGCAATTCCTTTGGGGTTCGAAGCTTGGTATGCCTGAGAAGTGAGTGCATATGTAAGGAGGAGCCTATGCTTCGAAGCTTCTAAGTTATTCGCTAAGAGTAAGTGTAGCTGAACTTTGGTTCAAGTGGGGATTCAATAGATATTGTCCTGGCTATCCTAGGATTGTAATGTGCTTGTTCTGGTACTACAAACATTTTGTTTAATATGTTTTGCATGGGTGTATTAGTTGAACAATCAAAACTATCATCAAAACACACAAACTGTCAATCTTGAACATGTTCAAAACAATCTATAAACTGAACTATCTGTTAGACAACAGCATGATTTCATCTTCAAAAATGCAAACTGGTCTTAACAATCTGATTCTGTAAATGTAATTTTTTTCAACATTTGCATAGTTTCACATGAAGTTTCCAAAACTTTGCATGATTCGGTGAAAATCTTCGCACGATACAGAATTCTCTATCATGCGACATTTGGCAATAGTGCCAATTTTTGTCAGTCATTTTTATTGTCCTCTGGTGTCTTTCTTCGTGTGAAGCAAGCATTTCTTTGCGGAGCCCAATGATAATCTTCTCGCAACATAACATTTCATCACGTGAAACTGTAGCCTTTTGTCAAAACAGCAAGCTAAAATCTACCAATCAGTTATTCTTTTGTCAAATCTGGTCTCTGATATGGGTCTATTTTTCTGCCATCTATCTTCACACAGTCTGAAACTTAGTTTCTTGGGTTGAGAACTACGTGATTCTTTCTTAAACTAGTCTTGTCTCATGTCCTATTGATCTCTTTCATTTGTGTCGTCATGCCTTGTGTCACAATAGTCATCTCTTGGCTTCTTTTAGCCTCATCTTAGATGATTTGCACCAAGGATACTTCACCTTTTGGCACGTGTGTGCAATCTTTGAGATAGTTTCAAGTTTGATCCTAGTTCACTTTCCTTGTTTAAAACTTTTTCTATGACTGTCACAACTCGAAGTGGAAAAACATTTCCTTCAATCCATCAATATGAATCTGTACTTTCCACACCATTACCGACTACATATAGTGAGGAATCATCTCGATCTCCTTCCCTAATACGATGACCTTCCAGTAAACAGTCATTTCCTATGGATCTTAGTAAGGTTCAAAATTCTTTATTCCAAGAAGACTCAAATTCAGAGAACACTCAATCTTTTCATACCAAGTCTTTACACCTTGAATCCTTGCATTCTAGCAAGATGGTAGATCATAACCAATTAGATGGTGAAGTTAGTGGAAATGACCCCTTTAAAACTTGGGGTAAGTCCCATTCTGAAGACCCCCCCAATGATGTAGAATTTGAAATCACTCAAGAAGATATTGCAAAAGCCAGTTCTAACAAAGATTTCTATAAAATGATGAGAATTCTACTAGCTGAAGAGAAAGAAAAATACATTCTTGAACTAGCCAATCAAGGGGCTAAGTTACCTTCTAATTATGTTGTAGAAACACTTGTTGA
>MU223911.1:433742-461261 GCA_018584345.1 Thuja plicata | reverse complement strand
TAGCATCCACACAATGAAATAAATAACACATAGCACAATAACTTGGTAACCCAGAAACCCAAATAGGTAAAACTGGGGTGGGGATGACACCCACAAAATTCTCCACTACTGCAGTAATAAAGTGTACTTGTTAAGGTTAAAAATGTTGATTACAAAATGTAATCTACCCTATTAAAGGTCTTCCTAGTTAAGAGCTAAAGATTATTACAATCTACCTTGTTAAAGGATTTCAACTTACAATAAAGTAAGCACTCTGTTAGGAGATAAAGAAAGGTCTGCTAGAACCACTCTATTAAGAGATTTTCTCTTGATACAATGATTAGAATGTCTCAAGTATTGATCCTTCATTATGCACTCTAATGCTGATGACGGATCTCCTCTTTCAAGTACCTTCTATGATCTCACAATCTAATATAACTTTACTTTATTGTTCACTGTGTTCTCACTCTGCTTGATCTTTGCTTCTTAATAAAATAACCCTCTGTGCATTTCACTTCAAAATGAAGTCACTAGAAAATTAGTCTACACTCTCCTTACACACATAAAATAGGGTATAGAAGCAATCTAATATACCTATTCAAATCTGATAGTGAGATCTAGATCAATGATCAAGATCTGATACCCATACCTTGATGGTATTACAATTAATGTTTACAATAGATCATGCATATGATAAAGAAATTAAATGCATAACTAACTCCATAGAATAATATTAAATGCATACATTAGTTAGCCCAAAATGCTTATACAAGTCAGCTAGATCGCTTATCCTTGAAGTTTGTATCATTCCAGACATGTATACAAAAACTATTCTACTCAACATTTGACTTGTCTGCCACTTGGCACTTAACATCTCTGTATCCTACTTGGCTCGGCAATGTAAGTTGGCTTTGCAATGTAACTAGGAAAAATGAAAACTGCTTGGCAATGTTTCTCAGCCTTGCATAGTTTTAGCTCGGCCATAGTGATAGCCAACTAAAACTACCTAAGTGAATGACTAAGTGTTGGTCGCTAATCATCAACATAACTTAGAGATTAACAAGATTAGTGTCTGATAAGAGGTCCTAAACTATATTAAGGGTTTCTAGGACACATTAATGTGTCCAAAGACCCATTAATACCCCTTATGACCACTTGTAATACATTATTGTATGGTACAACATCTTAAGCAGTCCGAAGAGATCCTAGGATGCATTGCTGCATCCTAGGACCCCTTAATACCCCTTATGACCCCTAATACCCCTTATGACCCCTTACAACCTCTTACCATACATTATTCTATGGTAAGGGGTTTTAAGAGGTCTTAAGGGGTCCTTGGAGACAATAATGTGTCCTAGGACCCCTTACAACCCCTTAAGGACCTTTCTTAACCACACACACCAAGGTAATGAAAGATCCTAAACACATAAGTAGAGATGAATACATATAGAAGGGTACCATTAAACTACAACAATTATACATAATAGAATAATTATGTCTATAAGTTAATAGCACCGTATAGTATTAGAAGCTGAAGTTACCATCACAAAGCCACCAAAAGAGATTAGATAATTAATTTTATGAAACCACCTATGCATAAGTAGGAAGAAAATAAAGAAAGATCTTACAACATCCAACAGACTCAACCCAATAACATCAAAATATAAACTCTGCATCATTATATCTACTATATTTTGTTAGGGTTAGAGAATTAATGCACTTTCCTAAATGGGATTTCTTTCCTTTGACCTTATTCCAACCATTTTAGAAATGATGAGACACCAATGTATTTTGACCAAAATCCATTTGGGGACTCATCCCCACTACAAAATTAGATTTGTGTTTATGGGACTTAACATCCTTAGTGCCAATTTTTTTAGGATGGGAGTTAGGAAACTCTATAGTGTTGATGTTTATCCTAAAGAGAAAATTAATTTGAGTGCAACTTCGATAGAGAAAAGATAGAAAATGATAGTTTTACAAATTACACTCATCGTTTCCCAAATATTCTTGAGTGATAGAAGTTGTCTCTAATGTAGATCAGGAAAATTCTTGCATAAAGATATTAGAATGGACCTCAAGTGTATATTATTTTTGTAGAGAATTATACCAACATGATTTTGATCCATATTTGGCTTAGGTATATGATTGCAAGAGATTAACACCCTTAACTTTAACCAAGTTCAACAGATGTCACATAAGACTCTCCTTAGAATTTCACTGATCACTAAGGATCCTAGGACCATCTCAACTAATCTCCTAAACCTTCCTTCAATAATCCAATTAGTCTTCCTTAGAGCTCACTAGGGTAAGTCCTCAAACAAACATTTCTCAATCACCTCACAAACTTTGCAGGAGTTAGGATATGTTCTTGGAACATTGTACTTCACAATTCCAAAATCTGATAGGTTATTAGGTTAATTTCTTCATCTCTACCCATTATTCCTACTAACCAGGGGTAGAAGGAATTTGGCCTTAATTAGCCCTATTTTCTTGGATTTTCTCTTTCTTGGGAAAAAAATTTCACACAACCCCCCCCCAAAAAAGCTATAATCTAGCTAATTGCTATACAACCCTAGAATATTTTCTAGGTCTTAAGACCTGAATGTGCATGTACAACACAGAACCCTAACTAGGGTATTTCCCTAAGAAATGAACCAGTCTCCACAAAAAACATCCAAAACCCAATGAGATGGACTCAAATATCCTCCAACCCATGCATCAAGCTTGGTCAGGGTCACATCAACACCACTCCAATCTGGGATTTCTTATCTCAATCCACTCTTGCAAATGAAACACTCTATTCATGTATTTTCTCTATTTAGGCTATTTCCAAGATCGCCTTGGGAAAGAGCTCAGAATTAACCATTGGAACTTCTATAACAAAAAAAACCCATTGTACAATGACTTCTCTTTCATTCCTCCAAGGCACATTTACTATCCATGGTTAGAAATCCCTAAGAAGCCATTTTTATATTTACAATTCTTGCTGGTCCAAAGAATGCAAAGAAGGAATAACAATTTACATGAAAACTCAAAAAAATTGTAATAAATACTCCATTCCACACAAAATTATAAAATAATTCTAAGAACTTAATTACATCAAAGAGGAAGCTAATTAGAACCATCCACAATGCTTGTTAATTGGAAAGTATAAAAATTATGACAGTAGAGTAACTGTAAATCTTCTATTACTTGGAAAATGTAACTAGAAAAAGTCTACCCTTCATACAAAACCATGGAGGTAGTGTAATAGGCATCTTATACCTAGGAAAATTGTTCAAACTGACCCATAATTGCATTTTGTCACAAAGAAAGTGTTTAGCAAATGTTATCGAGTAATACTTGAAAGTTGCAAATGTTGCTGAAGCAACATTTTGCACTTTATATAACTTTTGCTTCTCCAATGTTCTAACCTAATAAGTGGGTTACATAAGGTCAAAAATGATGTCCTAAGACTTAATACACCCTAAAAATGTCCATCTAAACATTTTGATTTCTAAACACATGTTTTGTCCATCAGAACATTACAAATGTCACTTCAACCAAAAACCACACAACTCAACACTAAACTCTCCTAAAACATTTGAATATTATCCTAAAAATTTCTAAACAACCCCATTAAAACCCTATGCAACTTGATGGACTTTAAAAACAAATGGAGGGATCCATCCTTAGGTGCTCCTTCACCATGGTTGCCTTGGACAAATAATTAAAGTTAGAGTAATGAAAAATCTATTCCCAACTTCTTGAATTCTGATTTTTCTACCCATGTAGCCTCTACCTCAGGAAGGTGTTTCTAATTGATGAGGTGTTCCATATACTAACCATGTCTGGTCTTCTTTTTTATTCTAAAGTTTAGTACCTTCTCTGTTATTAGTTTCTTCATAGGTTTTAAGGGCACATGCATTGTAATAGGTGCCATATAACTATTAATGTGTGTCTCTACTAGTAGTGGGCCTTTGTATCCCACTAAGTACTGAACATTGAATACTAGTGAGATTTCCAACTCTGGAGGTAGATCAATTTTGTATGCATTTTTGGCATACTTTGATAATACTTTGCATGGACCAATCCTTTTCATATGTAACTTTCTAGGTATGCATTCATTCAATCTATATGTATTCAAATGTACCATCACTAAATCCCCCACTTCAAAGTGAAACTCCTTTTTATTTTCATCCACTTTACATTTTAATCTTTCTGTTGGCTCTATGAGTGTTTTTTTTAAAAGGTCATGTAGTTCCTTCATTGATTGGGAAAAGTATTCAGCATCTCCACTCTTTCCCTCAATTACTCCCAAGTATCTAAGTTCATGAACCCATTTCGGGTGGACACAATAAACTATATCAAAAGGACTTTTACCAGTGGTCATATTTATACTTTCATTGCAAGAATACTCTACCTGTGGTAGTAGTTTATCCCACCCTTTTCCATACTCCTTTTTTAAGAATCTCATAAGGTTTCCTAAGACCCTATTTATGACCTATGTTTGGCCATCTGTCTTGGGTGATAAGCTATCCCAAATGATACGTTAGCTCCTAGCCTCTTCCACAATGCTTTCCATAAATGCCCCATGGCATTGACATCTCTTTCTAAGACTATAATTAGGGGTTGCCCAAAGATTCTCAGAACTTCCATAAACAAAATTGGGCTACATAACTTGCATCATGTGTTATTTTGCATGGAATTAAATGGCTCATCTTACTAAACCTATCAACAATGACAAAAACACTATCCATTCTAGTGCTTTTCATTAGTAACCCAACTATGAAGTCCATACTGATACATTCCCATGACCTATTGGGAATGGGGAGTGGTTGATACAATCAATCGTTAGATTTTACACCTTTAGTTTTCTGATACACCATACATATCTCTACATACTTCCTCACATCTTCCTACATCCTTGGCCATCAATATAACATCTGAACCAATTCAAGGGTCTTATTAAGACGAAAATGGAAACTAAGACTACCATTGTGTTGTTCTTGTATCAGGTTCTCTCTCATAGATCTGTTGGACACACAGAATTATCCTCCTCTAAAAAACAACCCATTTTGCAATGTGTAATCTACAAACTAACCATGAAAATAATTGTTGAACTCCATACATAAATTATAGCCCTTTGAGAAGTCTTCATCTTATTTGTAGAGATATTTAAAACTTTCCACTCCAATACTTTGCAACTGCACTTCTTGAATACTGAGTTTCCTTTGGCTCAATCTATTAGAAACCTTGTTTATCTACCATTTTTTAATTCTTTATGGTAAAGGTATAATATCGTAAGATCTCCATCCACTTAAGATGCCTATTTCTTAACTTATCTTGGGTTTTGATGTAACTCAGAGCTTGATTGTCAGTGAATACTACAAATTCCTTGGCCAGGAGATAATGTATCTATTTCCTAAGGGATTCAACTAGGGCATAGAGTTATAGGTCATAGGAGGAAAATTTATTCTTGGCCTAATTTAACTTTTCCCTATAAAAATTCACTGGTTTACCCTCTTGGGTCAAAACAGCCCATACTACTATGCTAATAGCATCACACTCCAGGGTAAACAATTTATCAAAAAATGGTAACATTAAAATGGGTTGGGAGGCTACCTTATTTTAAATCTCAAAAGCCCTATTGGCTTCTTCAGTCCACCTAAGCTTAGTCTTAAATCCACCCTTTATATTATCTATTAATCGAGCACAAATGACACTAAAAACCCTAATAAATTTCCTATAGAATTGGGCAAGCTTATGAAACATTCTTACCTTAGTACTAGATGTGGGAGTGGGCCAGTTGAGTAAAGCTTCTACCTTTCTAGGATCCATCTTCAATGACCCTTGTGAGATCACAAATCCAAGATACACCATTCTTGTTTCAGAAACTCACACTTCTCAAAGTTGATTGCTAACTTCTCTTCTTGCAATCTATTCAATATGATTTGCAAATGATTAAGGTGCTCTTCCTTAGTCTTTCTGGAAATGACAATGTCATCAAGATAAACCACCACAACACCCATATGTAGTCCTTTAGCACTTCATTCATCAATATCATGAATGTGTTAGGGGCATTACGAAGCCTAAATGACATGAAAGGACATTCATACAAACCTTATGTAGTTTTAAAATTTGTTTTCCCATCATCCACTTCTTTAATCTATATTTGATGGTAACCAATTTTTAGGTCCAAATTTGTGAAGTATTTAGTGTTAGAGTAATTATATTTCTAGACTTATTAATTAGATCACATCAGTTTAATTAATTAAGTTGTTTATTACTCTGTTTACTTAAGCTATCTCTTAGGTACATTATAATTAATATTTATATTAATTATTATGTGCAACCTAGTTTTTTACCTTGTTAGGGGTTTTTTCACCTTATATCTTGAACTTGTAATTATTTGATCATTATCTTGGAATACAATTTTTCTCACACAGCTTGAGATTGTCCAAGCTTAGCTTTTTTGTCTCTTTTGCTTCTCTCCTATAATAGGTCATTTACATATAGGTGTTCTTGGCAAACTATGGATCTGTCTGTCTCAAATCCTACATGGTATCAAAGCTTCCCTACTACTACCTAGTCTGGAGGTCTTGAAGTTGTGTTTTGAGGATAAAAACCACAACATTTCTAGAGTTTCTTCTTCAATTTGGAAGAGGCACTTTTTTTTGGAGCACTTTGAGAAAAACTGGAAGGCACCATCACGCTCAGAAGGCTTGAGAGATTGAATTTTCATATAAATTTTGCCATCTTTTTCCACTGTGACTTCTGGAAAACAATTTCTTCCTCCTAGATCGTATGACACACATTTCAAGAAAAAAATTTGAAAAACCTCAAAAATCATGCCAAAAATTCTTTTTTTTGGGCACTATCAGCCATGTTGCTAGTGTGTCACCAACATATAGCCAGCACGCAGCCCTGGCCTGACCTGCGCATGGCCCCTGCTAGCAAACCACCACTGCACAACCTAGCCATCACCACCGCTCCTACTCCGTTGGAGTGCCACCCCAGCGCCACCGCCCCCCAACTGCTCTACTCATGTACCACCGCTGGCTCAGTCCCCTCTAACATCATCTTCTAGGGTCGTGACATAACCTTTCGATCAATGGAATATTTTTTCCTGAAACTAGAATATTCTCTGCCAATGACATCAGTGATAGTCACCAGACAACCACATGATCATCAAATTTTTTATAGTTGATGGGTGATGGTCATTTGACCATCAAGTTTTTTCATATCACTATGTTTTTCAAGTGAGCTACTCTTCCTAACCTCCTGTCAGTCTTTTTTCCATAACTTTTGCATACGATATAATTTTTGGGAAAATGATATGTTGTCAAAAATATCTTTCCGAGCTGAAGACTATGACACTAGTTCATTTTCTGATTTGGGTATTTTAGTTCCTATGTTCTGTGTCAAAGTAGAGGCATCGGTTTCCTCCATCTCTACATCTGGTGTCCAGGTTTTCTCCTAGTCTTTTGTGCTTTCTCTCAATATTTATTTGGTGTATGGGGGATATAATTATAAATTGTGGGGGGTGCATTTTCCTTTATGTAATTTACTTCAGAAAAGACCCTTCTTCTTTCATCTTCTTCTCTCAATGTCAGACCCCTCTGTGGCCTAGCTCACACCACATAACTATCACACCTAGAAAGCACACATGACCGGGCTTCTCATGTGACATGGCTTATTGTCATGTTAGGATGAGAACCAACCTGTTCTATAGCACCCTTTTAAGGTTCTTAATCATAGAAACAAAATGGATGAAGCCATTGGCTTGATTGCACTGAACATCTCCGATAGTCTCTTGCCTCACCTGGATGGTTTGACCACTCCTAAGGATATTTGGGGAAAGTTTGCAAATTTTTTTTCCACAATGAATGAGTTTCAGGCACTATAGTTCTATGCAGAGTTGACCACTTTGACTCCTACTGGCTTTCCTACTATGGAGGACTTCTTGATGAGGTTCAAATCTCTGTGTTCAGTTTTGTAGGGATGTGGGAGGAAAAAGATAGATGATGAGTGTATCTTCCTGATACTCTCAAAGTTGAGAGGATAGTATCAAATCTTTTCTTCCACTTTCTACTCCACCATGGATGCTTTTAATTTCAGGAAGACCATGCCTTACTTTGAGACATTCTATGATTGGTTGACATGGGAAAAGGAAAAGATCCAATAGATGGATGCTTCTAGATCTTCAAGCTAAGCATTGGTTGCTCAGATTTCATAGGGGAAACCAAAACAGAAAGCCAAACTGAAGAAAGATTTAGCAGGCAGTGAGTATTCCTCCAAACCTAGATAGAAAACTAATTCAAAACCTCTAGCTAACCCTTCAAAAGGTAAATCTTCTTCAAAGTCTCCTGAGTCTACCTCCAAGACCAAGAAGAAATTAGTTGAAATTGGTAGTTTTTGTGGCAAGCCTGGACATCTCATTTCTAGGTGTTGGAAATGTTTGGAGGCTTTAGAGGAAGCCATGCAGGAGCATCTCATTTATTCTCCTTAGTCCACATCCTCCCCTATAGGGAAAGGTCATGCTCTTACTGCACAAGCAATGACTTCTGGACCCACCTGGATTTTGGATTTTGATGCCTCTCACCACATGACTCACACTCAACAGTCGATCAGCTCTCTTGCTCATTGTGCTACTTCATAGGTTCCTATCGGGAACTTATCAAATATTTTTGTTTTGGGTTTTGGTTCTATTGCATTAGATGAGGGTTATCTTTGGAATGTTCTTTTGGTCACTGACATCTCGATCAACCTATTGTCCATCTATCAGATTTTCCACTCTGGCTCTGGTAAGATAGTTGAGATCTCACCACATGATGTGGTTATTCAGGACATACATGATTCTGATTTGATTGTGGCTCTTGGGAGTGTTGACTATGCATCCTTAATATATAGATTTGATGGATTTGAGCCTTCTGATGGTACGGGTTCCTTTCTTATAGCACATGTAGATTCAGTGAGTAGACTTTGGCTTGAGTGTTTGGGCCATGTCAATTACAAATATCTTCAGTAGATGAGCACATAGGCACTTGTTCTTGGGCTTCCTTAGATTTCTTTCACAGGGTTGTGTTCTTGGCAAACAACATAGGGATCCTTTTCCTGAGGGATGAGGTACTCATGCTTTGGCACCACTAGATTTGATTCATTGTGACCTCATGTCATTTCCTACTCCTTTTTCTAGTGCTAGATATGTGCTTACTTTCATTGATGACTTCTCTAGGTACACATGGGTGTACTATATAAAGTACAAGTCTAGTGTCTTTGATTCATTTCAAGTATTTAAGATATTTGTGGAGAAGCAATTTGGTCTTTCTATTTGATGGATACACACACATAATGGGGGGGTGTATGTGAACCAAGATTTCAGGGATTTTTTCTCTGAACATGGTCTTCAGCATCAGTTCTCATTTCCCTACACCCCTCAATAGAATGGTGTGGTAGAGAGAAATAACATAATACTTTGGGAGATTTCTAATTGTATGATTCAGTCCAGGTCCATGGATTTTTCCTTTTCGGTAGAGGCAGTCAATTGTGCCAACTATTTTCAGAATCAGATCGCTCACAAGGTAGTTTGACATATGACTCCTGAGGAGGCTTGGTCTCATGTCAAGCCTGATGTATCTTCATTCTGAGTTTTTGGTAGTGAAGCATGGATATTTGTACCTGATTCTTAGAGGAGAGAAATGGGGCAGAGGAGATGACACATAATTTTTGTTGGCTACTATGAGGATGTTAAGGTGTATAGGTTGTTTGATCCTAATTACAGAGAATTCCTATTTCAACGGGATGTCTTGTTTGATGAGCGCCTTCTTGTAGTAGATACCCTACTTATAGAGTCTACTTCACTTACCACTACTCCGTCATCCCTTCCAAATTCTTTTCACGATGATGAGGATGATGATCTTTGTGATTCCCATTTACCTCTACCATAGGATCCTCCACAAATGCCTAGATGGGCTCGTGTAATAGTTGAGGCTATAGGTTCTCTAGCTAGTGACCCTTCATCTTCCCATCATACCTAGTCTCATATTGCGGGTTCTAGCCTTCCAATTCATGCCATTTGAGGTGATCCTTAGACATTTTCAGCAGTGAGAGGACATCTTGAGTGGGATAGTGCTATGGAGGAGGATTATTCTTCTTTCATAAAGAATCATACTTGGGATCTTTGTTCTCTTCCTAAGGAGAGAAAGTTAGTGCGATGCAAGTGGTTGTCTTGTACTAAGTTTTTTGTTGATGGTTATATTGATAAGTATAAGGAACGTCTTGTTGTGAAGGGTTTTTCACAGGTTGAGGGTATTGACTACACTAAGACATTTTCCCATATCGCCAAGATGAACTCTATTCACCTTGTCTTATCCCTCGTAGCTTCTCAGGGATGGCCCATTTTTTAGATGGATGTGAAGAGTGCATTCTTGCATGGTGATCTTACTGAGGATATTTACATGGAGAAGCCTCTAAGATTTGTGCATGATTCCTCCTTGGTTTGTATACTTAGACATTCTTTGTATGGTCTCAAATAGGCCCCTCGGGCTTGGTATGAGAAGATGGACTCTTTTCTTCTTTCTAAAGAATTCACACACTGTCATTCCAATCCTAGAGTTTACATTCAGCATCTTGAGGATGAGGTTTTGATCCTTGTACTATATCTTGATGATCTTCTCATCACCGATAACTCATCTTCTATGATTCAGAATGTTCAACGCACATTGATGGAGAAGTTTGAGATGATTGATCTTGGTCCATTACACTACTTTCTTGGTTTTCAGATTGTTCATTCCTCTGCTAGGATCTTCATTTACTTGAAAAAGTATGCTCTTGATATGCTTCGACACTTTGACAATATTTCTTGAAAGCCTACTCCCACACCTTTTCAGTTGGGTGTGACCTTGTCTACCTCTTAAACTTCACCTTCAGAGGATCCTACATTGTATTGGCAGTTGTTTGGAAGCTTGTTCTACCTGACACACACTCATCCTGATATTTACTTTGCTGTTGGTCTTGTCTCTCAGTTTTCACATGAGCCTCATGAGAGTCACTGGAAAGCTTCCAAGTGCATTTTGAGGTACATTCAGGGCACTATTTTGTATGGCATTCATTATGCATTAGGGGTTCCTCACATTGTTGGCTTCACTAACTCGGATTGGGCTGGTGATGTTGATGACTAAAAGTCTACTTCTAGATTTGTCATTTGTCTTGGCTCTAGTCCTATCACATGGTTGTGCAAGAAGCAGAATGCTTGTGCACTTTCATCTACAGAGGCTGAGCACAAAGCTACAGTGCATGCTAGTTAGGATATTTTATGGCTTTGACAGTTGATGACTGAGTTTGGTTTTCCCCATGATCGTCCCCCTATTCTATGGTACAATAATCAGAGTGCTATTCACATTTTCAACAACCTGATGGAGCATCAGCACACTAAATAGATTGAGCTTCATATGCATTTCATCTATCAGTAGATTCAGAATGGTCTTCTCACTTTGCAGTACATTCCCACTGACACAGGTTTCTTACATCTTCACTAAACCTTTTGCATCTCTGCGCTATCTTCAGTTGCATTCTATGCTTGGGGTTACAAAAGTTGTCCTTGGGGGGTATTCTTGAGGTCTTCCTTCCCTGATGTTTTTTTTAGCATGTTTGTTTTATCTATTTTTGGAGAGGGGTTTTTCCCACTGGGTTTTCTCCTTTGTCTCCGATTTATAGAGATTTCCTTGTATTGGTTACCTGATCAGGCCTTGTTGCCTTGACCCATTTTCCTACTTTAATGGGTTTTCTAGGTTAGCTTAGCTCCTGAGATTCGCTTAAGGGGGGGTGTTAGATTAATTATATTTCTACACTTATTAATTAATTCACATCGGTTTAATTAATTAAAGTATTTACTACTTTGTTTACTTAAGCTATCTCTTAGGTGCTTTATAATTAATATTTATATTAATTATTATGCACAACCTAGTTTTTTACCTTTTTAGGGTTTCGTTCACCTTATAGGTTGAACTTGTAAATATTTTTTCATTATCTTGAAATACGATTTTTCTCACACTGCTTGATATTTTTCAAGCTCTAATTTTTTGCCTCTTTGCCTTCTCTCCTATAATAGGTCATTTGCATGCAGGTGTTCTTGGTGAACTATGGATTTGTCTATCTCAAATCCTACATTTAACCCCACCAAGACAATCCATTAGGTCCTCAATCCAAGGGATTAGAAACCTATATCTTATTGTTATTCTATTTATATGATGCAGGAGCATCTTGGGTCATTGGAAATCCTGCACAACATAAAAAGATGTTTTCTTTTGTTCTTTAGTCTGTTCTCTGTCACTCAGGTTCTGATGCTCGGGCATGCTTGTCTCTATTGCTCAAATTATTTTTCTCGGTCATGCTTCACTGATGGGTTTCAATGATGTCCTTACTGACGGATTTTCTAATGCTCGGTTATGCCTTACCAGCGGTTGCTGATTTTTGGTGTTCATATGCCCAAGATGCTTTATTTTGGAGTTGGATATTTGGCTGAATTCATCTAATTTCCATTGCTAAAATTTTTTTGGATCTCTCATTGGGATCTGAGTTGACCTAAATTTGGGTCTCTCTTATGGATTTGAGAACCAACCTCTTGTGGTGGACTCTTGTATATATTTGGTTGTAAGTTCTTAGTTTAGGGATGAATCTTAGAGCAAGAAAGAAAATTGTTCAGATATTGAGATCGAAGGTCTGTGACCTCTATTCTATGAAGATATTATTGTAATTCATTTAATATATGGCCAAAATCAAGATGGCCTTACAGCCTAGCATGTAATGATTTTGATCAAGTTAATATAAAGGATCTCTGTGTTTTCTTCTCTCACTGTGTTATTTGGCTTTTGCATTTGTGTCTGCAAGCTAGTTTGGTAGTTGGGTGAGGTTCGGGCCCATCTTACTAACCCTCCTTGTGTCAGGTGGTATCAAAGAGTGGTGAGATATAAGTTCCTTCTTGAAACCCTAAACCTAGTTGGTATTGTTGTGGGGTAGTAGATTTTGATCTGACCTAGCATTGTAGAGGGATCCAAGATGGTTCATGGGAGAGGAAATCCAGATGCAGGTCTAGCTAATATTCTTAGACAGATGGCTGCTAAATTGGAAGTTGTTGAGACAACCCAACATAGAGGAAGACACCTTTATGATGTTAGTGATGATGAAATTGAAGAGGTTCAAGGTGAAGTTGCACCTTCACCTATGATGAATCAGGAAGAAGAAAGATTCTTGAGAGCTTTGACAAGGTTGAAATCCACACCTTAGTTTAATTGTCCTGAGTATAGTGGAAACTTGGATTCTGATGAATTGATTGACTAGATAATAGAGATGGAAAAGTATTTTTAATATGAGAATGTGGCAGAGGATAAGAAGGTGAAAATATCAAGCACAAAGTTGAAGGGTCATGTATCCCTATGGTGGGGACACCTGCAATTGGATCAAAAGAAGAATGGTAAAGACAAAATAAAGGTATGGGATAAGATGGTAAACAAATTGAAAGGAAATTTTCTACCTTGTGATTATCAGATTAACCCAATCTGGTGAATGTAAATTTTGAAGCAGAAAGACAAATCAGTAAAAGACTATAATAAAGAATTCTATAGATTGGATATCGGATTTGGACATGTTGAGGATGAAGTGGAGAGAGTTGCAAGATATCTGAATGGATTGATAAGTTCTATACAAGATGAGATCAGTTTGGTCAAGATGGAAGGCATTGAGGAGGCATACCAATTTGCACTAAAAGTTTGGGAAAATGTGAACAAAAGATATGAACAAAGACAAAAAGGTAGAGGAGGTAGATTTTATAGAGGAAGAGGAAGATCTCGTGGTGAAAACAATAGATCTAAACCACAGAAGTCAAATTTAGATGTGACTCAAGACAAAGGAAAGACTGAATGGAAAGGTGGAAATTCATACTGAGGAAGAGGTCATTACTCCAGAGGTGGTTATAGAAGAAAACAATTCCAAGTTACTTGTTACAATTGTGGTGAAGAAGGACATAAATATTTTGAATGTACACATGCAAGAAAGAAAGGTAGTAGTAGCAGAAATGGATTGGTCCAAGAGGAGTCACCAAATGAAGTAAAGAAGGAAGGAAATTTCAGGATCTGAAGGATACTATTGAGTGAGAAGGACGAGCAAGATCCAATCAAGAAAAGCTTGTTCAAGAGTAGATGTAGAGTTGCAAACAAACTTTGGAAAGTGATTGTTGATAGTGGAAGCTCGGAGAATCTGGAATCTAAGGAAATGGTTGCAAATTTGTAGTTGGAGAGGATGAAACATCTAAAGCCCTATCAGATCTCATGGATCAAGGATGCTCATACATTAATGGTGAGTGAACAATGTTTTTTGAATCAGAAAATTGGAAAGTATTATGATAAGGTGTTGTGTGATATTATGCCTATGGATTGTTGTGATATTTTGTTGGGTAGACCTTGGTAATATGATAAACATGCTATCCATGATGGAAGATTGAATAGATACTCTATTTGGGTTGATGGTAAGAAGCAAGTTTTGTTACCTTTGATTGAGGAATCTATTGGTGAGATATGTAGATATGTGAAATTTTTCCTGATGGAAGGTAGACAGTTTGTTAAAGATCTAAAAAGAAATGATATCTGATATGCTTTGATCCCTAACAAACTGAGTAAGAATACCAAAGATGACATTCTTTGGAAAGTTACTCACTAAGTACAGGGAGATAATTTTAGATAATGTACCTAATGGTTTTCCACCAATGAGAGATATCAGTCATTGTATGGACCTGATTCACGGAGCTAGTTTACCAAAAAAAGCACCACATCAGTTAACACATACCAAAAATGAAGAACTTAACCAACAAGTTCATCAATTGTTGAACAAAGGCTTGATCCAAGAAATTTATAGTCCATGTGCCATACCTATTGTATAGAGACCTAAGAATAATGGAGAATGGAGAATGTGCACTAATTCTAGAGCAATTAACAAGATCAAAGTAAAATTTAGGTTTCATATATCGAGAATGGATGACATCATAGACTATTTGAGTGGAGCAAGATATTTTACCAAAGTTGATTCAAAAAGTGGATATCATCATATCATAATATGAGAAGGGGATGAATGGAAGACTACTTTCAAGACAAAGGAAGGTTTGTATGAGTGGTTGGTTATGCCATTTGATTTAACTAATGCACCGAGTACATTTATGAGACTAATGAATGAAGTTATAAAGAAATTCTTGAATAAGTGTGTGATTGTATACTTGGATGATATTCTGATATTCAGTAAGAATAGAGAAGAGCATTTGGTGCATATAAGGCAAGTGTTATAGAGATTGAAAGATGAAAAGTTGCTAATAAATTTGAAGAAATTTTCCTTCATGAAAGAAGAGCTTGTGTATTTGGGTTTTGTGATTTCAACTGATGGTTTGAAGATGGATTCAGAGAAGGATGAAGCTATACTGAGTTGGCCTACACCTAAAAATGTCACCAAGGTAAGATCATTTCATGGATTTGCAATTTTTTACACGAAGTTTATCTTAAATTTCAGTTCTATTTGTAATACTATGATTGAGACACTGAGAGGAGACAAAAGATAATTCAAATGGACACATGGAGCTGATAGGAGTTTTGAAGCTTTAAAGATGAAGGTTGTTGAATTACCTATGTTATCCATTCCTGATTTCAATAAGGTATTTCAAGTTGAATGTGATGCAAGTGGAAGTGCAATTGGAGTTGTGTTGACTCAAGAAGGTAAACATGTTGCTTTCTTTAGTGAAAAGATGAATGATTCAAAAAGGAAATATTATGTATATGATCAAGAGTTCTATGCTATTGTTCAAGCTATGAAGAAGTGGAGACATTATTTGATGCCAAATAAATTTGTGTTGTATACTGATCATAAGGATTTAAAGTATTTGGGTAGGCATAATAAGCTAAATCAGAGACATATGAAATGGTTAGAGTATCTTTAGAGCATTACATTTGTGATTAAGCATAAGAGTGGAGTTTTTAATAGATTTGTTGATACATTGAGTAGAAGAAGACCTTTTTTGATTGAAATGAGAATTGAAGTTTTTGGTTTTGATGACATGAAGAATTTGTATAAAGTGATCCTAATTTTTTAGAGCATTGGAGAGTGTGCACAACACCTAATTCAAATGAATCAAGTTAGTATGAATACTATTTCATTCAAGAAGATATGTTGTTCAAAGGTATTTAGTTGTGTATACCAAGAGGATCAATGAGAACTAATTTGATTAAGGAGAAATATAGTAGTGGATTGGATGGACACTTTGGTATTGATAAAACATTGAGTTTGTTGAAGGAGAGGTTTTTTTGGCCCCAGTTGTATAAGGATGTTCAAAAATTTGTAAGAAGTTGTGGAGTTTGTCAAGTTGTAAAAGGAGTGAGTTAGAATATTGGTTTGTATACACCTATTACTATTCGTGAGAAACCTTGGAGTGTTATCAACATGGATTTTGTTCTTGGCTTACCTAAGACAGCAAGAGGTAATTATTCCATATTTGTTGTTGTGGATAGATTCTCTAAGATTACAAATTTCATACCATGTAAGAAAACATTAGATGCAGTACATATAACAGATCTTTTCTTTAAGGAAATTGTCAAATTGCATGGATTACCAAGGAGTATCATTTCTGACCGAGATAGTAAGTTTATTAGCTATTTTTGGAGAACACTTTGGAAGAAGTTGGATACTGAGATGAATTTTAGTTTACATTTCATCCAAAGACATATGGACAAACAAAGGTTGTAAACCGAAGATTGGGAAAATTGTTGAGATGCTTAGTTGGAGACACACCAGGCAATTGGGATTTGATGTTAGAACAAGTAGAGTTTGCATACAATAGTTTAGTAAACATAAGTAATGGAAAGACACCTTTTGATATTTTTCATGGCACACAGCCGAGAAGTATACATATTTGAGAGATATTGTTGGAGAAGAGAAAAGAAGTGTTGAAGAAGAAGAATTTGCAAAATTAATGAAGACATTGCATGAAGATGTAAAACACAAGCTGATGAAAAGTAATCAGAAGTACAAACACAGTGCAGACAAATTAAGAAGACATAAACATTTGAATTTGGTGATGCAGTGATGGTTCAATTGAAGAAAGGAATATTTCCTATTGGAACATATGGTAAATTGAAGATGAATAAATTTGGTCATTGCAAAATACTAAGAATATTTGTCAGTGGAAATGCTCATAAAGTTGAATTACCTGATGACATGGATATATCACCTATATTAAATATTTCAAACTTGTATGAATATCATGAACCTAATGAAGAAGTAACAGTACCAAGCAATTATCCTAAGAAGCAGATAGAAGAAGTTGAAAAGTTTCTAAAATAGAGAATTGGTAGAAGTACAAGAGGCAAAGAATACACAGAGTATTTGGTGAAGTTGAAGAACAGAAAGATTGAGTACTCATCTTGGATTTCTCAATCTAAGTTGGATTCATTTTAGGATGTACCTAACACATGATTCATAGAATAATTTATTGTAACCCCAGGTGTCTAATGTAGGAGCATCTTGGGTCATTGGCAATCTTGCACAACCAAAAAGATGTTTTCTTTAGTTCTTTAGTTTTTTCTCTATCGCTTAGGTTCTGCTTCTCGAGCATGCTTGTCTCTATTTCTCAGGTTCTATTAATCATGCATGCTTTTATTCTATTTCTTAGTCATGCTTAAATGAAAGGTTTCAGTGATATCCTTATCGACAGGTTTTCTGATGCTCGGTTATGCCTTACCCACAGTTGCTAATTTTTTGTGTTCATCTGCCTGAGATGCTTATTTTGGGAGTTGGATCTTTGGCTGACTTCTTCATCTAATTTCTATGTCTAAATTTATTTGTGATCTCTCATTGGGATCTATGTGGACCTAAATATGGGTTTCTCTTATGCATTTGAGCACCAAACTCTTGTGGTGGACTCTTGTATATATTTGGTTGTATGTTCTTAGTTCGAGGATGAATCTTGGAGCAAGAAAGCAATTGTTCAGATATTGAGATAAAAGGTTTGTAACCTTTGTTGTATGAATATATCATTGCAATTCATTGAATATATGGCCAAAATTGGGAAGGCCTTACATCCCAACATGTAATGATTTTGATCAAGTTAATATAAAGGATCTCTATGTTTTCTTCTTTGACTATGTTGTTTGGCTTCTACATTTGTGTTTGCAAGCTGGTTTGGTAGTTGGGTGAGACGTGGGCCCCTCCTACTAACCCCCCTTATGTCATTATAGCTCTAGAATCTATGCATAACCTCCACTTACCTCCTTTTTATGCCAATGCCATTGGCACTGCACATGGGCTTATGCTCTTCTTTATCATCCCTTGGTGAAGTAACTATTGCACTTGTCTAGATATCTCCTTATTTTTATTAGGGGTCATTTTGTAAGCTTCCTTGTTGGGAAATGATGCACCTAAAATGAATTTAATTTTGTGACTTATTGGTCTCTGTGGTGTTAGCACTACTAGTGATCTATCACTAACAATTTCCATAAACGTCTCCAACATTTATTGTATCTCCTTGGGTAAATGTGTTGGTCGTTCTATATTTTCCTCTTTGATCTTCATCATGACTACATTAAAATCTTTATTTTCTCTCTTAAGAACATGTAGTAATTTTTTCCCTCTTACTAACAACACATTAGGACTAGCAATCGCACCTTCTTCCTCCATGAAATACTAGATTTTGTATGTCACTCCATCCTTTTGAAAAGAATAGGGATTCTTCTATCCATCATGCATGTCTTTTCTATAAAACTTTCATGGTGGTGAAAGAGAACCCTAAATGAAACAATTTTTCCTATGGAACTTAGGGTTTCCATCAATGTTCTAAGTGGCCTATAGTCATGTTAGAACAATGGGTTGATCATTGGATTCTTTTGTAAGACCATAGTTCCAAGATTGGCATCATATGAGCCCTTGGTCAACTATTGGTCAATGATTGTCGAAAACCCTAGGAATAGTTTTTTTTTATGTTTTTCATGTTTGGATCCACTACGGATCACAAACATAAGGTTGGGACCATGTTTGGTCACCAAATTTGCAAATTTACAAAAATATGCACAAATTGCTCAAAAGTTGTCAAGCAACTTTTGAGCAAAACTTGACAACTTTTTGTCAAAGTTTGTAAAATGACTCCCAAAGACTAGTTGGTTAAAATTTGTTATGTAACCATTGGGAGTTCCTAAAAATCCCTCATAGGTAGGTGGTAGGTTTAACTTGATGTACTTTCTGGCAAAATCAATAAAAATAATTACCATTTTCCTACATAGTCAAGCAACAGTCTATTTGTACGACAAAGTACAAATTCATTTGAGGTAAAGGGTGACTGAATTAGGTAGCCTATGTGTTAACCTTCTTATATTTTTTTTTACATGATATATTATCTTTTACATTGAAATTTATCTAATTTTCATTCTCCCTGCCCTAGATTCTAGGCACTAAATCAGGGTTTCATAAAGTATTGAGTGTATTTCTCTTTTCCTCTTTTCCACCATGGGAATTTAATGAACCTTGGTGGAAAGCATGTTTTCATAATGCTCCCCAATACTTTTTAGGATAGGTTCACCAAATTGTAGGTAGATGGGCTTGGCATGATTCCCTAGGTGTATATTGCTATGTATGCACCATTCACTGTTTCAGTATAGTCAACATAACTCTCATTTAGGGATTCATCAAAGGCCCTCAATCAGTGGTGGAGACCCTTTTACACACCCTCGCATGATCCAATAATTTATTTGGACATTATATGCATTCAAAAGGTACTTGTAGTGCAAGTTTAGGCCTAATTAGCCCTAATTGCAAAAGCATTTTGGTGTGTTTTCTTGTCTTTCCTTCACTTCCATGTTTAGTGCTTAAGTCTAAGATCTTAAACCATAAAGGGTGTCTGAATCCCTAATCCATTCTAGGGGTTATGTGGAAGAATCTTGTGTAAGATGAAATATCCTTCGATAAAAGGCTACAAGCCTAGTATTGGGTTTATGAAGCAACTATGTCTTGCAGATTGCAAATGATGGAAAGAACCATTGTAACTATTTTTTAGGGACCTAAATAGACCACACCTATGAGAATAGGTCACCCATGGTCCTACAAGTCACTTTTGGGGTATTTTTGCTAATTTTGGTTGAAGTACTTGGCAACCAACCTCTTTTTGTTGGTGTTCTAGGATTGATGAGACCTAGTTATTAGGTTACCCTTGGGGTATTAGGTTGTGATAACCTTAACCAAGTCCTTTTCTATACTTTTGATAAGTGTGAAGTACTTTGCAATTCTGAGTTGGGTGTTTAGGGGTGTATTTCCCTATTTGAGTCCTTTGGAGGCTTCCTACCGCCTAATCTACATCGAGTGGTATGAGAGCTGTGTCTGCTCCTGAGGATGAAGAGATCTCTTCAAGGGTTACAAACATTGAGCTAGAAAAGATTGTGATAGAACGGAGAGCAGAAAATGCAGCCTTGACAAGAAGAATCCATGATTTGGAGAACAAGGTAGAAAGGGGAAAAGAAGACACCTCTGGTGCTGAAGAAGGTAGTGAAGAGGAAGATGACACCCATGATAAGGATGTGAACATTGTTGTAGACCAAAGACCCCTTCTAGATGCCTTAATATATACGAGGAGAAGAACCATGGGAAGATGAATGTAAACTTGGATTTGGATTGGATATAGGCCTTGACAAGATTTTTTGAGTGTGAGGATATCCCTAAGAAGAAGAGAGTGAAGATGGCAAGATCCAAATTGAATGGAGCATCCCTAACTTGGCGGAACTTCATCCAGACAGAGAGGGTGAAGAATGGGAGAAGTATGATGGTTTCATGGAACAAGATGGTTGTATTTTTCAAGGAGACATATGTTCTTGAAGACTATGGGGTACAACTCCATAGAATGAAGCAAAGCTTGAAACAAAAATACATGGATGTAAGGTCATGCACTGGGGAGTTCCTAAAACTATGCATGAATACAAATGTGGTAGAAGATGAAGAAGAAAAGCTAGAAAGGTACATGAATGGTCTTAAGGTATCCATTCAAGAGGAACTTATCCTACACTGCCTTACCTCAATAAATAAGTGTTATCAAATGGTACTCAAGGTAGAGGAGAAATGGAAAAGAAAGCATGATTTTGGAAAAGGGAAAAATAATGACACTGGAAACAACTTTAGAGGAAGAGGAACCTTTTGGAATAGAGGATAGTACAATGGTAATAGCATCCAGACCCTTGACCAAGGAGACAAAGAAAACAATGATTCAAACTTTAGAGGAAACTATAAAGGAAGAAAATGCTTCAAAAAAGGGAGAACAAACACTAGAAGTGGAAATGGACCCCTAAGGTGTTACTACTGCAATCAGTTGGGACACCATGTAGGAAGATTCCCTAAGAAGAGAAATAATAAAAATTAAGGAGAAAGAAGAGAACAACTCATTCAAGAGGACAAACAAGAAGACAATGAAACTGCAAGGGACTTAGAACCATAAGAAGGAGCATGTTTGATTATGAGACAAGTTTTCCTTCAAGTGCCACAAAACAAATAACCTCCTCAAAGAAAGAGTCACTTCAGGACAAAGATCAAATGCAATGGAAATGTATGTAACTTTATTATAGATTTTGGTTCAAATGAAACTTAGTATCTTGTGAAATGGTCCAAAAGTTAAATCTCTCTCAGAAGCCTCATCCTTTTCCTTATCATGTCTCTTGGCTAACAAAAGGTCAACAAACCAAAGTAACTGAAAAAGCATGGATAGAATTTTCTATGGCATACTTTAAGGACAAATTTCTTTGTGATGTTGTTGAGATGGATGTCTCTCACATCCTTGTAGGAAGGCCTTGGTAATATGATGTGGATGCCACACATTATTGTAGGAAGTATACCTACTCTATCACCAAAGATGGAAAGACCTTCACCGTGAAGCCCCTACCGGATATCAAATCAAAAAAGAACCTACTCTCATCACCATGGGTGAAAAATAAATGTTATAAGTGTTAAAGGAGCTTCAACTAAAGATTTTATCCTAATATCCAAGCCCAAGTATAGTATAAGTTCTGACAATGATGATCCTATACCAGATGAAGTTAAGAAATTACTTACAAAATATAGTGATGTCACTACTAGTGACCTGCCCACAACCCTCCCTCCCTTAAGGAATATCAGTCACCAAATAGACTTGATACATGGTTCCTCCTTACCTAACAAGGTCCCATACAAAATTACACTAGTACAACATGCAGAGATTGCTAGGCAAGTCAATGAACTGTTAGAGAAGAGACTAATTCAGAAAAGTCTCAGTCCTTGTGTTATCAAATTAGTTCTAGGCCCTAAAAAGGATAACAAGTGGAGGTTATGTACTGACAGTAGGGCCCTTAAAAAAATCACAATAAGATACAAGTTGCCCATTCAAAGAATGGAAGATTTATTAGTTCAATTAGGCACTGCTTTCTATTTTACTAAAATTGATTTAAAATTACGCTATCATCAAATCGGGATAAGGCCAGGAGATAAATGGAAGACATTGTGTAAAAAAAATGAAGGTTTGTTTGAGTGCCTTGTTATTCCATTTGGGTTGAGTAACACCACCTAGTATTTTCATGAGGCTCATGAATGAGGTCCTCATTGATTGTATTGGAAAGTTTTTTTTCATATATTTTGATGACATTCTAATTTACAGTCATAGAAAAGAGGAACATCTTGATCATGTTGAGTAGGTTCTAAGGAGACTCTGTCAACAAAAGTTAGTGATTAACTTGGAAAAGTGTATGTTCATGAAGAAGGAACTCATCTTCCTAGGTTTTGTCATCTCCCAAGGCACCCTCAAAATGGATTTAGAAAAGGTTGCAACAATTGTCAATTGGCCTCTACCAAAGAACCAAGGTGATGTTAGAATATTTCATGGTTTAGCAACTTTTTATAGAAATTTTATTAAGAACTTTATTCATGTGTGTGCTCCTATGTTGGACATAATAAAGGGTAGAAAAAAGACCACATTTGAATGGACCAAAGAAGCTACAGATGCATTCCAATACCTTAAGAATAGAGTGGCCCAAAACCCAATCCTAGTGCTCCCTAATTTCAATAATGTATTTACTGTTGAAATAGATGCAAGCAACTTGGCAATAGGTGGTCTTTAGCCAAGAAGGTAAGGCTATAGCATTTTCTCAAAAAAATTGAATCATGCAAAGAAGAGATATTCTACATATTTTTTAGAACTATATGCAATGGTACAAAACCTGAAAAAAGTGGATACACTACTTACTCCCTAAATAATTCATTGTTTATACTGATAACCATGCACTAAGTATCTTAACTGGTCAGGAAAATCTTGGAGTCAAACACATCAAATGGATGGAGCAGTTGCATGCTTATACATTCAACATTAAGCATAAAAAAGGAGTGGAAAACAAAGTGGCTGATGCCCTAAGTAGAAGGGTTGGTTTGGTTGAGGAAGAAAAAATTTAGAGTGTAGGGATTGACTCTCTAAAACACCTATATGTAGATGATCCAGATTTCAGAGAAATCTTTGAGGTATGCACTAAGATGATAGGAAGATATCGTACTGATTTTTTTTATTTTCTAATTCAGAATGGACTTTTGTCTAAAGCAGCTCAACTACGCATACCTAAATGTTCCATGAGAACAAATATTGTATACAAAAAAACTATGGTGTCTTAGGAGGACATTTTGCGATAGATAAGACCATAAATCTAGTAAAGAGAAGTTATTTTTGGCCAAGAATGTGAAATGAAATCAAGAAGTTTGTAGAATCTTGTACTATTTCCCAACAAGAAAAGGGTGTATCCACTAACCAAGGACTGTACCAACCCCTACCAATTCCCTCTAGGCCACGGGAATTAATTTCAATGGACTTTGTAATGGGTTTGCCAAGAACAAAATAGGGTTATGATAGTGTTTTGGTCATAGTGGACAGATTTAGGAAAATGGTGCATTTTTTTCCTTGCAAGAGCACAAATGATGCTTTGCACATAGCACATCTATTATTTAATGAAGTGGTTAGAATCCATGGTCTACCACAAAAAATAGTCTTTGACAGAGATGTAAAGTTTCAAGGGCACTTTTGGAGGACACTCTTCAAGAAATTAGGCACAAATTTGACTTATAGTTCAACATGCCACCCACAAACAAATGGGGAAATGGAGGTGGTAAATAGATCTCTTGGGAATCTCCTAAGATGCCTTACAAAATAGTACACCCAAATTTGGGACATGATCCTCCCTCAAGAAGAGTTTTCATTTAATGATTCAATGAACCGGTCTACTGGGAAGACACCATTTTAAATAGTATATGGACTTCATAGTTAGCGCACAAGGAGAGGAATTAGCCAAACTAATCTCTAAAGTGCAGATAGAAGTTAAAGAGTTACTACAAGAGTCCACCATGAAATATAAAGCACAAGCAGACAAGAGAAGGAGAGAGATTCATTTCAAGGTTGGAGAAAAGGTATGGGCATACCTAAGGAAGGAAAGATTACCTAAATGTAGATACTCAAAGTTACACATGAAGAAAGTTGGACCTTGCACCATCCTCAACAGGATGGGTGAAAATGCATATGAAATTTATTTACCTCCTACCATATTGATTTCTCCTATTTTTTAATGTTGCACACCTCACCCCTTAGAAGTGTGTTTCAGATATTACTAATGTGCAGGGTCCACAAGATGAAGATGATGGAGACTATGTGACTACTAGTACATTTGAGGTCAAATTCTGATGGCCATTTGTTAGATTTCCAATGCTAAGTTGTCAAAATTTTGACACTTGAGTCCGTCACCATTTTTGCGTTGGAAATTGCGATAGAAGACATACCCGTCGGTTTACCGAAACCATGTCATGTCGGAAACTTGCACATGACAATGGCTTTGTTATAGCATTTCCTATAGTTCATCCATCAAAATTCTGACACATCTACCTGTCAGTGATATGGCTTTAATGTTGAAGGGTCTGTCGAAACTTTTCTATTTACAACATTTACACTATCGGAAGAGCGACAATTGTGTAGCATATCCGATAGGTTTTCCTGTCGAACGTATAGAATTACTATCACAATAAATCTCACAAATTATTATTCTCTGACATTTTGTCTAATGAAAGTATAACGCTTCTGTCAGAATTAATTATAAAGTGTCAAAAAACTGACGGATAGGCACATTAAAGTTAACACAGCTCAAGAGACCATCATAGGTTGTCACATTCTTCGGTCTATATTATTGACAGAATGTTTTACCTTTCATTATCTCATCAAATCCAGGGATTTGAAAGAATTAATAGAATATTTTCTTGACAACGTATATTATTTAAGTTGATGTTGCACGAATTTATCTACTTCACGCACTTGTAGACTATGAGGACGGCGATAAAGAAGCATGGCCATCTTCGTAGTATACAAGTACATGAAGTAGATAAATTCATGCAACGTCAACTTAAATAATATATGTTGTCTTGAAAATATTCTATTAAATTCTTTCAAATCCCTAGATTTGATGAGCTAATGAAAGGTAAAACATTCTATCAATAATATAGACCGAAGAAAGAGACAACCTATGATGGTCTCTTGAGCTATGTTATCTTTAGTCCTCGCTACTATCCTAGCTACCTGTCAATCATCGAGAATAATCATCGCCTTGCATTTATGTACACTGCACAAATTGATCACAGTCTCGCAAAGACATTTTACACTTGTACTTCTCATCAATACTGGAGGCCTAACGTAATTTTATACGATCACTAGCACATTTCATGCATGGATGAGAAACACTCCATATACATCTTCTCATAATATAAAAACTTATGTTATAATCCAACCAGCATGTCATACCTCCACTTTTAACAAACCGCACGACATGCAAATCATAGCCAAAGACTTGGGTGATCTCCATACATTGCTCTTAAATTTGCTGCTTCCTCTAAGTTTGCTTAAGGTAGAGAATCAAGGTTTTGGGGGAGGGAAGCACATTACGTTTTTGGTGCTTCTCTCCCTAGAATCCAACACCATATATATATGAATTGAATTATCTTCAAGAGGGCCAACCTAGTCTTATTAAATATATTTAATGTTAAAGCCAAGAGGCCGACCTTGGGCCCTTAACTAACTCAACCAACACATATATATAGATGAAATAATAATCTCCTTATTATTATAAATTACACAAGGGTATTTATTTGATCAGTTTGATCTTGGCCGAGAGGCTATAATTATTAACACTCTGCACTTGAACTCAATCTGGCCTCCACTCCATATACGTCTTCTCAGAATCTTAAAAATATCCATCATTGATTCCTGTCATTTTTTTAGCATCTCGATGGACTGAGACCTTAAATTATTGAGCTTCTCTTTGTTTTGAGAATAGTTAAACATTCTCTACTTAACAGGGCCAACCACGTGAAGGTGGAAGCTCATCTGGCCCCTCCTAGGAGCCTCTTATGACCCTTTACAACATTTTAAGACCTCTAAGATGTATTCTTAGGGATTGTAAATGGTCGTAAAGGGTCATAAGGGGTCCTGGGACACAACAGCTAAGAAATAAAATTGTAGGCATCATGGTCACAATTTTTTGGAGACAATGTAATTGAGTTGTATACCTAGATGGTGGAGAGCAACTCCTACACCTTCAATTCCAAATTGACTACATCTGTTGCTCATGAATACAAGGTCCTCAAATAGATGTATTCAAATTGGAATTGTGGGTGCAGAAGTTGCTCTCCACCACTTGGGTACACAACTTAATTATATCCAAAATATTGTGACTACGATGCCTACAATTATGTTTCTCAGCTATTGTGAAATCTACATTTATGTGTCTCAGTTGTTGTGTTTATGTGCATGTTTTTTTAATGTATTTTGGCTAGTAAGTCTAATTTAATTTGTCCATGGACTAAGACCTTAAATCATGTAATGAGGATGCTCAAACTTCAGTAAGACTTCATACCACGCATGTTCGTAGATTACGTTCAATGCATTATTTACATTTGTAAATCAGCATTGCGTACAAATCTACGGACGGTGCATGGTATGAAGCCATGCTCAAGCTTGAAAATGATAGTCAATCCATAGTCAAGGTCAAGGAAAAAATGGAACAACCAAGAAAACACTATACATTAAATCAATTTTAATCTACTGGTGTTGTGCCCTATCCCATGCTTTATCTCCATTATTTGATGTTATTCACTGTTTTGAAATGTTGACTGTGGTTATCAAATGCAAAAAATAGAAAAAAAAATTGTACACAAATTTTTTTTTACAAAACTAAACCAATGGCATGTTTACAAAAAAGAAATAGAATTATAATAATATGCTGAAAATTCTATTTTGTTTAATACATGCCAGAGGACCAGTTGTATGAAATTGTCAATGACATAGCATTTCACTGTTGTATGAGTTGATTGTGTAGGAAAATTTAACATTAAACAAGGAGAAAACTCCTCAACACATCTTGGAAACCATTGAATTCAATAATAAATGAAACCTAACACCAACACTATTCCTTCCATTCACTTCTACCAAGAATTCCAGCACAAGCACAA
>MU223911.1:418358-431887 GCA_018584345.1 Thuja plicata | reverse complement strand
TGGGTAAGGTGACCTTCATTCTTGGCCGTGACTTCAATGAAACATTGGATATGGCTAATAAGAAGAAGGGTCACTTGTTGATAGTGTTCCTTGAGGGAAGGGGGATTGTGAAAGACTTTTTATCATTTTATTATATATTTCCAATATGTTTGGATGCAGGATAGACCAGGAGAATGAAGGATCACTCACTGATTGCATGATAACCCAGTTTTGAAGGGTCACTGGTTGAGGGGACAGTCGAGGTCCAGATGATTGGGTCATTGGAGGACCTAGTTCTTTATATTGATTTCTATTCAAATTGGATGAATGGATTTCTTATGAATTATTGGCTGCTATGTACCCTGCAACTAGATCCATAAATCTGCTTATACTTCTCTAGGGTTGTAAGCCACTTAGGGATCAAAATAGAGAAACTAAATAAAAATCGTTCTTTGTCCTATTTCCTTTTAACAAAGTCTCAACTATCAATGATACAATACATTTGATGCCCTAAGCTATCAATGCAAATGGTTCCTAGCTAGAAGCTCATGGGCTGTCCATTTGATAACTACAGTCAACATTTCAAAAAAATGGATATCCTTGAGCACAAGCACCAATAACATAAAATAATGGAGTTAAAGCATGGGCTAGGACATGACACTAGTAGAATGCAGTCATTTCTGTGACATAAATATACAATGGCATCATTAAACACATACTCCAGTAATATCAACAAAAATGAATCCAAACATTTGAATATAGTGAATCGATATCCTTGAGCACAAGAACCAATAACATCAAATAATAGAGATAAAGCACTGGCTAGGGCATGACACTAGTAGAATGTGGTCATTTCAGAGAGAAAATCCCTCAACAATAAAATGAAATGCATTCAAATATGATGCCAGAGGCTCAAAAGATGAATAAATCACATACCTTCTCTCGTGCTCAGCTGTCGCTCCCTTTCTCCCGCTCTCCAATTGAAATGAAAATGATGAGGTTGTTTCACCTTTTTTTTAATGTATACCCTGAATATGTCAGAGTTTCAATGCTCAATTAAACACCCATCAGAATATCGACATCATCGGGGCCTATTACAAAAAAAGAACACCAAATTCGTAAGAAAAAGTTACCTGTCAAAAACTTCTATCAAAATTTGGCCCCAAATGTAGTAGTGGATAGATCTCCCACAGAGAAAACCAATGGAGTTAGATACAATTTTAGAATCCAAAGTGGTGAAGAAAACAAGGAAGAAAAATTACATGAAATATTTAGTGAAATGGAAAGTACTTCCTCCAATAGATGTTACCTGGATGACAAAGGAACATATCCAACAACATGGAACCACAATTGACTAGTTAACCTCAATAGGGAACTTGAGTTCAAATCTCATGGGGAGTATGGTGTAGGAGAAACCTGAATGAACCAAGTGTTCCTATGGAACTTAGGGTTTAAATCAAGGTCCTAAGTAGCCTCTAGTCATGTTATAACAATGGGTTGATCATTGGACTCTTTTGTAACACCATAGTTCCAAGATTAGAATCCTATGAGCCCTTGGTCAACTATTGGTCGATGATTGTCCAAAACCATAGGAATAGTTTGTTTTTATTTTTTTCATGTTTGGATCCACTAGGGATCACAAACATAAGGTTGGGACCAAGTTTTGTAACCAAATTTTCAAAATTGCAAAATATGCACAAATTGCTCAAAAGTTGTCAAGCAACTTTTGAGCAAAAGTTAACAACTTTTTTGTCAAAGTTTGTAAAATGACTCCCAATTGGCTAGTTGGTTCAAATTTTTTATGTATCCATAGGGAGTGCCTAAAAATCCCTCATAGGTGGGTGGTAGGTTTAACTTGATGTAATTTTTGGCAAAATCAATTAAAAAAACTACCATTTTCCTGCATTCTCGAGCAACAGTCTGATTGTACAACCAAGTATAGATTCATCTAAGGGAAAGGCCAATTGAATTAGGTAGCCTATATGTTAACCTTCTTAAATTTTTTTTTTCATGATCTAATACCATGTACATTGAAATTTATCTAATTTTCATCCTCCATACCCTAGATATTAGGCACTAAATCAGGGTTTCATAAAGTATTGAGTGTATTTCTCTTTTCCACCATGGGAATTAAATGAACCTTTGTGGAAAACATGTTTTCATAATGTTCTCCAAGGTGTTGCAGGATAGGTTCACCAAAGTTCAGGGAGATGGGATTGCCATGATGCCCTAGGTGTATATTGATATGTATGCACCATTCATTGTTTCAGTACAGTCAACATAATTCTCATTTAGGGATTCATAAAAGGCCTTAAATCAGTGGAGGAGACACTTTTACACACCCTAAAATGTTCCAATAATTTATTTGTGCGTTGGATGCATTCAAAAGGTAAATTCAGTGCAAGTGTAGGACTACTTAGCCCTAATTGCAGAAGCATTTTGGTGTGTTTTCTTGTCTTTCCTTCACTTCCATGTTTTGGTGCTTAATTCTAAGATCTTAGGAAATAAAGGTTGTCTAAATACCTAATCCATTCTAGGGGTTATGTTGAAGAATCTTGTGTAAGATGAAATATCCTTTGGGAAAAGGCTACAAGCCTAGTGTTGGGTTTATGAACAAACTATGTCTTGTAGGTGGAAAAGGACGGAAAGAACCATTCAAACTATTGTTTAGGGATCTAAATAGACCACACCTATGAGAATAGCTTACCCCTAGTCCTACAAGTCACTTTTGGGGTTTTGTTTCTAATTTGGTTTGAAGTACTTGGTAGCCAACCTCTAGTAGTTGGTGTTCTAGGATTGGTGAGACCTAGTGATTAGGTTACCCTTGGGGTATTGGGTTGTGATAACCTTAATCAAGTCCTTTTCCATACTCGTGATAAGTGTGAAGTACTTTGTCCTACTGAGTTGGGTGTTTAGGGGTGTATTGCCCTATTTGAGTCCTTTGGAGGCTTCCTACTACCCACTCTGCATCATAGGGTCTTCCCAAAAGAAGAAAAAAATAATCCATAGTAATGACATCATAAAGAATCTTGTCATTGTATCCTACAATTAAAAATTCAATCCAGGTTTTTTCATTTTCTAGGGCATGTTGTCTTTTGTTTAACCATGTCACCCTATAAGGATGGTCATGAGGTATCTTAGTCAGTCCAAGTTTGTTTACTTCTTCAAAGATTATGTTGGCAGTTGACGCTGAGGAAATGATCACTCTATATTACTATCAAAGAGTCATGCACTTCACTTTGAAAAGTGATCTCCTTTTCTTAGGTTCTTCTCTATCTAGCTCCTTAATCATAACTCTCCTTATCATGAGATTCCCCCCACTTTCTGTATCAAGATTCACTTGAGGAGACATAACACTAATCACATCTGCTTTCACATAATTGACTCTTCTCTCGAATTGTTAAGATGTTTCTTTGTCAACACATCTATATGTAGGATGCCCAAGTTAGTTGTAGTTATAACACTTCATGTTTTCAAATGAACCTGTATTAGATCCTCCACCAAATCTTCCCCTATCGCCACTGTTAGGACATCTTTCTCATCCATAACTACCTCTACTGCTAGTTTCACTACCCTGCTTTATCAATTTTTTCTCCCCTTGGGGTCTTCAATAATTACATTGATGTAGTCAAGCTTGAAGGATCCAATGAAGGATTACCCAAACTTGTAGCCAACAACCATAACATAGGAAACAACCAAACACAAATGAATATAATTTACATTTAGATTTATATTATCATAGAGAACCAATTACATTCGACATCACAAGTAGTAAGGCCTTCCCAGTTAAGGCCAATTACAAAGAATAAATCTAAGATCTACCATAGGTCTTCTTCAAGCATCAGGGAATTTACCTTCTTCCAAAACATACAACTCTCTACCCAAATTCTCTGATCCAAAACTCACATCCTCTCTCAAATATGATTTGATCTTCCCTCTAAACTAAGAAAGAAATACAACTTAAATACAAAAGGAAACCAATAGGCCAGCCTACAATAATCACACATTGATGAAACTCCTCACCCAGATTTAGGTCAACACAATCTCCAATGAGAGATTCACTATTAGTGGTGTGATCTAAATTAAATGCAAAATTCATCTAGTATGTCATCCAACAGATCTAACCAAAGAATGCAATCGGTGAGAAAGAACACTGAAAGATAGACCACTTGGTGAGAAATAAAACTGAGCCTCAAGAAACCCGTCAGTGAAGCCACCAAGCCAACCCAATGCCACTCAGTGAAACAACCCATCAGAAAGCACAAAACACTGAGTCATCAATAATAATTGAGTCAATAGAAGTGACTGAGTACTGAGAAACACCACCAAGCAAAACACCATTGAGCTTACTCACCGAGTTGACCAACCACCAATGAATAGGAAATTGAGCCACTGAATACTCAACCAAGGACTCCTCTAAGCTACCAAACTCCAAAAACAATTTTTTTTTGTTTGATATAGGATTTCCAAGAATCCTAGGATGCTCCTGCATCATACATCCTAGGTAAGAATATGTTCCCATAAAAGAAATCATGAACATCTTAAGGGAATCAGAACATGTATTCCATACCTATTCTTAAACCATATCTCCTCTTGTCCTTCATTCAATTTTGTCTTCACACTATTCATTGTCCTATTTGACAAGTTCATACTCCCTACACCTTATTTTGATCTCCTGTCAGCCATTAATAGTAACTAACTTTGACCATCCTCTGTCTTTTTCTGCTCTTTTAATGCACTTCTAATACAATTGTAAATTTGGTGAACCTCCTCACCAGAATTAATAATCAACTAGGTATCATTTTCATCTCTCTATGTCACTAGTGTCAACATTTGTTGCACCATCTTCATAAAAACAAACATTTGTCTCTTAATCTCTACAAGATCCTCAGACATGTCATTCTCTTTTCCCTTAAAACTCTCTTGCATGTTAGCTATAGGAATAGGTTCATCAAATCCCTTCTTCTCATGTTTTTCATTGTCATTCGGAAACCGTATGATAACTTCACATCCCTTAGTCCATTGTCCCTAAAAAGATATTACTTTATGCTTAGATCCACCTTGCCTTAAAATATAGGTATTTGCACGACCATGAAACATAACATGTCTCCAATGTTGCAAAGCTCTACTAAGAAATAGGTGAATCCATAGGAAACACATCACATAATATCTCATCGTAATAAGATCCAATCTTGAAATTAACAAGACATTACTCCTCGATCCTAACCTTAGACACATCTTGTATCCAACTAATTTGATAAGGAATAGGATGTTTCCTCCTTCCCAAAAGAAACTTACTAACCATCTCTTCTTAAACAAAGTTCTCACAACTGCCACCATCAATTATGACATTATATACCTTATCCTTACACTTACATCTAGTTCTGAACAAATTTCTTCTCTAGACTGGTTCATTAATACATGCAGCCAGCCTTGTAGTGATCATAATTTCACCTTCTTCTGCAACATTCACTGAACTCTCCTTAGTGGTTAGGGTAAACTTCCTTTGAGGACATGAAAAATCTCTAAGACTGTTCTCACCACACTGAAAACAAGTACCCAGGAAATCACTTCTTCTTATTCTTCCATACCCACGATTATAATCTTTGGTGGTTTGACTATTGCTAGATCCTACCTCGGCCTGCTTAGGACTCTCCACCATTGTAGTATCAGTAGGTGTTTCATGAGTCTTACCACCTTGATTTCTATTATTCTATCTTCCCTCAAAGTCTTTGAAATGCCATCAGATAAGCATCTCCTACTGTGGTCACAAGACAAGTAAGTAACTCAACTTGAATACTAGGTCTCAAGCCATAAATATACCTAGCAACTTTCTCCTTTTCATCTTTTGAATGACCAGCCCTAATTAAGATCCTATAAAACTCTTCGGTATACTCTTGTATCGAGTTGTTTGCCTGCCTCAAACCTTGCATCTTATTGAAAATTTCCAATTCATAATCCAAAGGAATGAATTGCTTCTTTATCTTTTTAACCATTCGGTGCCATCTGATGATCTTGTCTTTACCTCTCTGACTTCTTTTGAATTGAACTTGTCTCCACCATATTTTTGAATGACCTTTTAGCTTTGTCTTTTCAAATCATACTCTATCAAGATCTTCTACTTCTTCATAGTCAAGGTATTCATCCATCTCATTAATCTAATCGATCAATTCTTCTAGCTTAAGGCTTCCAACATAATGTCAAAACTTCAATCTTAGGTATTTTCCCAATTATAGAGACAACTCTCTAAAATCTAGCCTTCTCTAGATATCTGACATCTTCTATAGCTTCTTCAAAATGATCTTCTTCTTGATAATCTTCACCATTATCTCAATGTTCTCTATATGCATTCTTTCTTTGCAACTCCTCCTACAGATCTTGCACCTGCTTTTGCAAAGCTTGGAAATCTTCAAGATTGAACTCCTCCTTGGGTTCTTATTTTGTGATCTTGTGAGTTTTCTTTGGAGGCATCTTCACTCCATGAAACTCTAGTAATTGGAAACCTAGCTCCTTCTCCAACGATTGAAACTTAGATCTGATACCACTTGATGTACTCAAGATCAGAGGATCCAATGAAATATTTCCCAAACTTGGAACCATCAACCATAACAGCGAAAAAACCAAATACACAGGAATATAATTAACATTTAGATTTATATTATCATAGAAAATCATTTACATTCAACATGTAGGGCTAATTACAAAGAATAACTTTAAGATCTACCAGATATCTTCTAAAAGCCTTAGGCCATTTACTTTCTTCCAAAAAATACAACTCTATACCCAAATTCTCTGATCCAACACTTTGATCGCCTGTCAAATATGATTTGATCTTCCCTCTAAACTAAGAACAAAATACAACCAACAGCTCGGCTTACAATAATCAAACATTGGATAAACCAGACCCAGATTTAGGTCCACATAATCTCCAATGAGAGATCCACTATTAGTGTCGTGATCCAAATTCAATGCAATATTTGGACAACATGTCAGCCAATAGATCCATCCAAAGAACCCAGTCGGTGAGCAAGAACATTGAAAGATAGACCACTCGGTGAGCAATAAAATTGAGGCACAAGAAACCCCTCGGTGACAAAACTGAGCCAATACAACCCCACTCGGTGAAACAACCAAGGAGAAAGAACAAAACATTGATTCACCAATAGTAGCCAAGTCACTAGAAGTGACCAAGTACTGAGAAACACCACCGATGAGAATACCACTGAGGTTAGTCACTGAGTTGACCAACCATCAATCAATAAGAAATTGAGCCACCGAGTACTCAACTAAGGACTCCTCTAAGATACCAAAATGAAAAAATAATATATTTTTGTTTGATACAGGATTGTAAAGAATCCTAGGATTCTCCTACATCATACCCCTACCACCATAGCTAGCTTTATGAATTCTTGAATCTCTTCCTCTTCCTCCTACAATGCTAGTGGTTTCCTACTTCGTTTTGCTCTTATCTTCAACTTCAAGAGTTATTTGATAACACTCATGTACAAAGGTAGCTGTCAAGAGACTTATTTCCTCTTGGATGCTCCATTTGAACCTATTTCAGTACTGAGATACTTTTATACTTTCATCCTCTGTCACCTTAGACTTTAGGCATAATTTGTAAACTCCTCTATATAGGCACTTACATCTTAATCTCTTTGTCTTAGATTCTATCTCTTCTTTTGGATTTATATCTCATAGTCCTCACAGATGTAGGTGTCCCTCTTTGCACCGATACCTTTCCAAATGGATATTTCATTCTTTCCTTCATTTAGTCTTTCATTCTGCATAAACTTCAGCCATGTGAGTTCAGTCCCTCTCAATCTTGTCTTGGCCACTTTGACCTTTTGAGCTTCTGTCACACTGTCACATTGAAAGTGGTTATCTAAACCCTCTATAAATTCCATGAACACCTATGGTTACATTTTTCCATTGAACAAAGGTACATCTTCGAATGATTTTCCACCCATGGTTTTTAGGGCCCTAAGGAATGGCTCCTCTTGTATTACTGAATCAGGCTCTAGCACTTCATTTTCTACTACCATTTACTTTCCTTTTCCTTCTATCTCTTTTAATTTTTTCACTCACTTCTTATGTCCTATCTTGCACTTCATAAATATTAGTTTCCATTTCTGTAAGTTGTTCTCTTAGGAGTATATTATCTTCATCTTGTTCATCCATTTTCTTTGTCAACTCTGCATTGGTCACCATTTTTTATTCAACCACTAATTCAAGGTCACTCATATACCTTTCTATCCCCAATATTTCTGGGCTCTGATAACAATTTGATAGGGAGAGATTAAACATCCTTCAAGTTATCCAAGTTCAACACAAGTCACATTAGACTCTTCTTAGGGTTTCGCTGACCACTAAGGATAATATGATGATCTCAAGTAATCCTAACCCTTCCTTGAATCCTTCTATCAATTTTAGCACTTCAACCAACTAGGCTTCCTTAGAGCTCACCAGGGTAAGCCCTCACATAGACCTTTCCCAATCACATTGAACCAACTTTGCATGAGTTAGTATATGTTATAGGAACATTTTACTTCATAATTCCAAACTCTGATAGGTTATTAGGTTCTTTTCTTTAATGCTACCCATTGTTCCTACTAACCAGGACTAGAAGTAATTAGGCCTCAATTAGCCCTATTTTGCCAGATTTTATCTTTGTTGGGAAAAATTTCCACACAACCACAAAAATATAGAATATTTTCTAGGTCTTAGGTCTTGAAGGTGTTCGAACAACACTAAACCCTAACTAGGTTATTTCCTTAAGAAACAAACTAGTCTCTACAAACAACATCGAAAACCCAATCAGATGGATTCAAATGTCCTCCAGCCCATGCACCAAGCTTCATCAGGGTCACATCCACACTACTAAAGTCTTTGATTTCTTATCTCAATCCACTCTAGAAAATGAAACACTATGTTCCTCTATTTTCCCTAGAAGGGCTATTGCCAAGCTCGCCTAGGGCAAGAGCTTAAAATTTACCATTGCAAATTTTGTAACCAAAACAAATAAAAACCTTTTGTACAATTACTTCTCTATCATTCCTCCAAGGCACATTTACTGGCCATGGTTAGAAATCCCTAATGAGTCATTTTACTATTTTTAATCCTGACTAGTTTACACAACACAAAGAAGGAATAACAATTTAAATACAAACACAAAACAAAACCTAAGAACTAATCCAAACCACAAATCACTATAAACAAATTCTAGTAACTTAATTAAATCAAAGAGTAAGCTAATCCAATCCATCCCAAATTCCTTTTAATTGAAAACTACAAAAACTATGACAATACAGTAACTGCCACTCTCCTCTTGCTTGCAAAATGTAACCAAAAAAAGTCCAACCTTCGTACAATTCCATGGAAGTCCTTAAGTATGATTATTCTACCTAGTATAACCATTCAAACTGACCCATTACTTCATTTGGGAACAAAGCAACTTTTTAGCAAATGTTATCGATCAACATTTGAAAGTTGCAAATTTTGCTCAAGCAATATTTTGCACTTTTTACAACTTTTTCTTCTCCAATGTTCTAACCCCATGAGTGGGTTGCATAAGGTAAAAAACCATGTCCTAAGACTTAATTCATCCCAAAAATGTCCATCTAAATAGTTTGATTGTCAAACACATGTTTTGTCCCATTTTGTCCATCACGACATTACAAAGGTCACTTGGACCAAAAACCACACAACTCAAGACAAAACTCTCCTAAAACATTTCAATATAATCATAAACTTACCTAAACAACCCCATCCAAACCTGAAACCACTTGAAGGCCTTTCAAAACAAAATGGAAGACTATATCCTTATTTTCTCATGCACTATTATAGAGCTCTTGTTGGCTATGTGGCTAGTACCGAAGCATCTTCTACAATTTAATGGTATCCCTTCATAATCAAAAGGTTGGGTCTAGTTATTTCTCATCAATCTTCAAGGTAATATTTATCAAAAGATCTTTTGAAATGCACATATCAACAATGATTCAAAAAAATGTTGGTATCTGTGAAATGAGAAGTATTATAATTAGAAGTGAAACATTACCCAAAGAGTTCTGAATTACTTTGAAGTAGTCCTCAAACTAAAACTGAAGTGGTAGGCTTGGAAACAAAACACAAATAGGTTTTTCCAAAAAGGATTCCTAGAAAGGGTTGAAATCTATATACCAAGATTTGAGAAGAAGTAAAATCTACCCCTAGCACCGATCTTCCTGGAGAATGGAGTCCCGATCTTTCTTTCTTTCTTTTCAAAAAGCCAGAGTAAAAAAACTCCATGAAATGGTAGCTACCTCCATATTTTCCTTAAGAATTGAAAGTCGATACTTAGTTTGTCATTTCTATAGATCTGAAACCTTGGTTTATAAACTATTTAATTGGCCAATCAAACAATTAGAAGTGTTGAACTATTCACCCTAAAAAATATCCATTTTAAGTTCATTTAAAAAAGTCAGCACTAGAGAAATGAGGGTGTGGTTGATGAGGCTTTTGATGCTCATATGAACCCTAGATGAATTGTGACTAGGGCACCCTTCTACATGTCGAACATTCCAAGCTAAGGGCTTAGCGTAGGAGTGCACAACTCTCTATGTTATAATATCTTGGAAGGAAGCCCCTCGAACTATAGTAGCTACATTCAGCCTCAAAGAGGAGACAAGCACTATTGGAAAATAATCTTGCCCACCAAAACCCTATAAAAAAGAGGAGAGTCATGCACAAAGGGTGAACGAACGAATGGGTGAATCTTGTTCATTCACCACACCACCATGCAAGGCAAAACTAACATGATCACCATCAATGCAACTGAGAGTGAAGGAGAAGATGTGCACACGTATAAAAAAATAGAAAACTTCCATATAGCAATAATATAATAATTTAAAATTAATTCTAATAACTTTTAACTAATATTTATAATTTAATTAAAATAAATAAATAATTAAAATAAATTTTAAATTTAATTAGAAATGAAAAGAAGAAGAAAATTAAAATATTCTAATAAAAGAAGATAATATATAATCAAACACATTCCAATTTACTATTGCATGTGCATTTTATTTAGAGTTCATAACTCATTACTAATAATAATATCTGATAATAGAATGCATGCACCTTCGCATTCATTTTTTTATATTTCTTCAAGTATGTGGTGCTAGAATAGATGCTTCTCTCCCATTCAGCGTTTACTCTAATATGTGTGAAATGGATGAGATTGTAGGCGGATAAGAGGAAGTCACAGGTCTCAAAGTAGCACATCGCCGCTTGTGTTATATCAATTCAAGCAATTTTTCAGAGGTACAATTTATAAGGCCAGTAATGCTCTTTCAAATCAAGCAATTTTTTTATTAGCATGTGATGTTCTGAGATTTGATTGTGAAATCTCAATTAAATTATATACTCCATCGTAAAAAAACACCGTATGAAAAGAAGAACGAGATTCGAGATAATTAAGTTTGATTGGAAATACTTTGTTATGTGAAACTATTTTTTTCCATAGATGAGCAAATGCAATGTATTAAGTCTTAATCACATCTCATTTCACGGCCTTCGTAGGGAATACTTTACTCGGAAAGCAAAAATTAGGCACAAGTCTTTCATAAAAGATACCCAACGTACTGCACCCTAAAATAATCATTTTAAACAAGTGCTTGAAATCAATAGAAGTGTCCCGCGGGTTTATTGAAAAGTAATTCAGCGACAAAAGTGGTGTCATTATTCTCTTGAACATTTGGTTGCGGAATCTGTTCAATTTGTAGAGATGGCGAGATTGACAGAATAGAATAGTGTACGACCAACAGCGAATGTTTTAAATTGCGATGGAAAATTTTTCATGGCCACCAATTCGGTACAAAGTCAAAGAACCAAAAATATTCAATAATATCGTACCGAAAAACTCTGACGTCACAGCGTGCTAGAAGAGTGTTTGGTTCTATTTTTATATTACGCTTTTAAACATTCACATGAGGGTATTGGCTAAATAGCAGACTAAAACGTAAAACATAATAAGGAAGTTGAAAAAAAGTTGAAAAAAAAACCAAGTGTCCCCCTTGGTAAGAAATACGTTTTAGTCTGCTGCATAGACGTTTCCTCGTATGAGTAGGAAAGCACATTTGGAGCAATTGGCAATATTTATTTCATGTTTATATTTCATAGGGTGAATGTGAGGTCAGTTTTCAACAAATGATTAATTATATGTGAGTTTTAAATAATAATTTAATCATAATGTTAAAGTATTCGTAGAAAGTCACAAAGAGGTTAGAAATTATGTTATTAGCGATGTTAGAATCATTACAATAGGATTTCTGGAAGCAATTACTCATAACTAATTTATTTGTATAGGTGAGAGCATTTATCTTTATTTCCATACTACTTCTAAAGTTAGTACATTACTCAATATAATGCTTCCTTTCTTTTTATAGTTGCCTCTGCATCTCTCAGCTTTGTTAGGAAAAAACAAATTAAGAACATACTATATAATGAAAAGCCAAAAAAAAAAAAACATTAAAAAGCTATGCAAAATGTAAACAAAACTTATAACTTCTCCAAAGAACCATGGAGTGAACTCGACTACTAATAAATTGTAATTTCCTTTCTTTTAAAGAACTCAAAGACTAAAAATGTATTATTTTCCTTTCTATCATAGAGTTAGCATCTATATCCACCCTTTTAAGTAATGATTCCATGAGAGATTACAAAATCAATAAAAAATTGTTCGTCAAGCTTCAATCAAACAAATTCGGTTTCATGGACTCTTGTGTTAGGCATCTTGATGGCTTCCATTTTAGAATTTGGGATTCTAGTACAAACATTTTTATTTTCCTAGAAGTTTATTCTTTCAGGGAAAAATCTACATGTTAAAAAAATTCAAAGCTACTACTATTTCTAAAATTAATAGCCTACACATCATAGTGAAGTAACTATTATGAAAAAACAATACTTAAGCACTACTTGGCTATATTTTCATACAAACCAAGTGGACTCTTTCATTCACATTAAATAAATGCCAAAGATTATTAACATTAGAACAATAGCATGATAAGATTTCACAACTCTAGGAAAGTATCATTCTAACAATAACATAAAGATATGACATTGGTCAATCATGACATGATTTTAGGCAAAGGCCCATTCAACTACCCAATTACATCTAAAGAAGTCATAAAATAAAATAAAATAAATTTTAAATCTTTCATATGATTATTTGACAATACATGATATTAAAATTGATAGTCTAAAAATTCAATGTTCATCTCCATTCTTGGCCTTTCCATCCACATCATCTTTTGGTTGCCCCATCTATTTTTTATGCTTATGTAGAACTAAATAAAATTATTGTGATATGAACACAAAACATGGAAGTGTATGTCTATGCAAATTATTAGGGGATATCAATATAATTAAATTCCACCATTGGTAGATGTATGCACCCTAAAATGGTCGCCTAGACTATGGGCCCCATTTATTATTTTATCAATTTATCAAATTTCTGAATCAATGCTTTGGAATATTTTCAATTCAAATCAATTTCCTTGATCAAATTGTAA
>MU223911.1:367918-387597 GCA_018584345.1 Thuja plicata | reverse complement strand
AAGAACTTGCACGCCCCGCCTACTCAGGAGCTACTCCGAGTTTACCGGTCCTGGAAGCTCGTAAAGGTTGCCACATCGGCAGATGCACAAGAAGACTGAATCAAATTCAGTTTTGTTTACTCAATTTGCCCTGCTTTAAATCTTCTCTAGAAACTGGTTTATAACTGTTAACTGTTTCTTGTTTTAATGGGTCCGAGAAGCCGGGTTTTTCTGGAGGCTTTCTCAGATCGTTTAAATTATTTAAGCTGGTGCTTAATACTGAAAAGGGGGTTAGATAGATTAGAATAGAGGGAAAGATAGAATTTATTAGAAGCAGTAGTTTAAGTTCTTTTCTGTTCTTGCAGTAGTTTGAATGATTGATGATAACTGGACTTTGAGCCAGTCTTACCAGAATACTCATGCATGAAATTATTTTGATCTTTGCATCAGATAGTGAAATATATATGTTCTACTTTGAGAGAATTATATATCAATCTCGTGTACGCGCAATTCAGTTTCAGTCATTTATTGCAGTTTTCTGAGTTATAGTTTTTCTGTAGATGAACTTCTATTTAGTCTAATTTTCTCTGAATGGCCATTTGAGTTTATTTTTCTTCCGCAAGGTAGTTCTCTGTTTTATTATTTGGCTGTGCAAGTTTCTTTTGTTCTACCTCATCCGTCTAGGAACGGTTGGGAGATCTTTTACTTCTTTTCAGTTAAAAGCTTAGATGTTAAGATCGCACTTCCCATTCGTTGAATATTTTATAAAGGGAGCTGTACCTTTTTGTAAAATTCAGAGGGAAGCAAAGTAAATGCTTGCCCAACTATTGTGTAAACGATTTGTTTTCAAGGGCATAGAGTTGAAGGATAACTATCAGAGTATAAAGAGAACAAATCTGTTAGCCAACAAGAAGAATAAAAAGATAAGAAGAAGTCATTCAATTATGGCCACTCCTGGTATGTATGTTCTTTTACTTGCATAATCATTTTCCTAGAATAGGTTCTATTACATGTTTAGTGGATAGACTTGTGGTAATGTAGATTAAGCAATGTATAAGGACTTTAGGAAATAATATTAATAAAGTTATGTGAGGATAATTTGAATATTTTCAAGATAAAATGCACTTAAAAGAGAAAATATGAACCATTATTATTGAAAAGTATGGATAATATCTCTTTTCTAGTAGATACAAATACATGTATGTTGCAACAAGTGCAACCTAGGAGATGTTGGATACCAGTTATGGGTTATGAAGTTGATGGTGATTTAATAACTATGCATGTTGATGTTATGAACTGTAAAAACCAATTTATACTTCAATACCTATGTTTGGAACATGTGAAGTGTCATAGTTGAAAATTTAGAATGAATTAAGAGCACCGATAATCCAAATAAATATTAGGAAACAAGTTGAAAATCTAGCCAAATTGAGTGGCATAACACAAAAAATGATGATAAAACTTAGAAAAAAATGGAAAGTAAGCAAGAAGACACATATGTTTCTGCAAAAGTCAAGAATGATGAAGTTTAATTTGAAGAGATTACACCTTAGAGTCTCACTAGGAGTTCGGTACTACTGCTATTATGACTAAGGCATGAAAGAAGTCACCCAAGATTATTTAGAAAACTTATAAAAGAAAGAAAGCAATGACATGAGGTTGTAAAGAGTCAAAGAATAAGAAATAAGGTAAGGAAAAGGATGAATAAGAAGAAGCTAAAACTAAGTCTAAGAAGGAACAAAAGGAATTGACACTTACTGGGAAGAAGTTTACTATAGTAGGAAAGCCTACTAAGACAACTTAAAAAATTGACAGTAGTATTGTTCTTGAAAACATTGTTAAAGATATTAAGGAATATGAAAGAGTGAGTGAAGTCTGGACTCACTTTGATAAATTTTACAATAAAGAGATAATGAAGATAAAATATGTAGTTGTAGAAAGTCTACATACTTTTTTCCAAATCACTAAGTGAGCTATTCAAGACTATACCTAAGGAACTATACAAGGTAGTTGACAAAAGATGGAGTGAAGATTTGAAGACTGGTAGAGTAACAATGCAACAACAACTTGTACTTTTCCAACCTGAATGAACTATAGCAGATGTAAAGTTAATGGTTGGAGAAATGAGAAGAGAATTTAAGACAAGGAACATATTTACAAGAATTTTCATTGGAGAAACAAAATCGGTAAGAGATGAGACAATGAAAACATGAATAAAGTTAGTAAAGTCTAAGACTGCAACTAAAGACAAAGCGGTAGAAGAGAAAGGAAAAGACCAAGAGACAAAAAATGAAGAGATTAATGATGTCAAAGATAATGTTATTGTTAGGATTAAGTAATACTAAGAGGGGGGTGAATCAGTATTACAATACTTTAAACATGAACTTAATAAATTCCAACTTAACCATATAATTACTGAAATGAAAATAACATAAGCACATAACACATAACTCATAACTAATGAACTACAACTGCTAATCTATTTGAAGTCACTTGTTGATATTCAACTGAGTTGTAGAAGTGATGATAAACATTATCAGTTATTGTATTGTCATTGATGTCAACTTATTTGAGTATTATTATGGTTTGTTGTTATTTGAAGATCTCAAACAAACAATGTTCATGTGGTCAGTAAATGAAGAGTTTTCTATAGACCAAGAGATAGTTATAACCGAGTAAAACATAGTGTATACCGAGTAGAGTGATAATCGAGCTAGGGATCACTGACACAACATGGTTAATACTAAGAATGAGTAATTAATTAAAATTGAGGCCAACTAGGATGCTGAGCTGGCAATTGATGATTTTTAGGTGAAAGATCAAGTTTGTTATTTTATCAAGAGGATATGAAAATTTAAGGAAGATCAGGTGAAAAAGGTTGAAATGTTTTTTTAACACAACTACCAAGGAGGATCAAGTGGAAAACTGAACGATGGAGAATAAGTGGCAAGATCTAAAGGATGAAAATTAAATGAGCTATGGTCTCTATATAAGAGACAAGTGATTCATTTTTAGAATACCTAAAGCACATACATGCAAGTTTATGCATGACTAATGAAACTGGTTTAAGAAAAAACCAAGCATTTGGTACAAACATAACCGAGCGATGGAGGAAAGAGAATTACCAAGCACAACAATTATGAAGTATGAGATGAACTAAAGAAGTATAAATTAATTAGAGGTATTATGTACTTAGGATAGATCTGAATATCTACAAAATCCAGTTGTATTTGAATCAAATCACTACTGTACCAATTTAATCATTGCTATAGATGAATCTCTTAACCAAGTAGGAAATTGAAGTCTTTATTATAACATTCAGATATTGTTGAGTGTTTTCTTGTTGACCCCATAGTGAATGCATGGTCAAGAGAGAACTGCAAGTTTTAAATCCTCTAAGAAGGTCAAATTTAACAGTGTGCATTGTAACCTTTAACACGGTTGGCTCTTCATCGAGCTCACTTCAGAAGAGCAAAAATATTTTGGGTTACCGGTCCCAGGTGGTTTTTCCCTTAATAGGGTTTCCATGTTAAAAATCTATGTGTAAATCTACATGAATGTTGTGGGTTGTTATTTTACTTTAAACTTTACTTTATTGACCTACATCGGTAATCACAGTATTAATTTATTGATATTTGGTAAACACTATTGGCACTAGTTTGAGATTACAGAATACATTTTCACTGACTTGAGTTTTATATTTGGTTTGTTTGGTATACCTCAGGAGAAATTTGGGACAATAGGATAATTTGTGAGGACATTGATTCTAACTGATTTATCCCCCCCTCTCAGTTATTCTAATAATTGGTATCAGAGCATACAACGCTTATCAAAGAGCGTATAGTACTTAGAACAAAGTTTTGAAGGACTTAAGCTAAAGATCACAAGATGTATAAGAGAGATGCACCTAAGCCAAAAAAGGATAACTTATCAACATGGGAAACTAGAATGAGACTATATTTATCAAGGATTTGAGACAAAATTTCAGATTATATGGACAATGAATTCATTCTACCTACTGGACCTTTGACAGTAAATCAGATGAAAAAGAAACATGAACATAACCTTATCATGGTGGAGATTCCTTCTTGACTCATAGATGTTTAATTTGAGGACATCAAGACATGTACAACTACCAAGCAGATGTGGCATCATCTTACACTAGTTTATGGAGGAGATGAAAGTGTATTGAGAGCCAAAGCTGAAAGTCTTCATGGAAAGCTTGATGACATGGAAATGAAGGAAGGAGAAAACACAACACAGTACAATACCCAACTTAAGGAAGTTGTGAATTCTATTCGAGGATCTGGTTGAACCATTGATGAGGACACTATCGTGAGTAAGATTATTATAACTCTATTTCCTATTTATTCTATAAGAGTCTCTACAATACATGAAATGAGAGCTGCACCTAGAAATAACATTACTATTTATAGTCTAGTTGGAAGATTGATTTCTTTCGAGCTAAATAACTTTGACAATACTATTGTACCATCTATAGGGTCCGCATTTATGTCTACTTTGAAAATTGGTAAATCTAGTAGCAAACACATAATCATAAATAATAATGATAGTGATAGTGATGAAAAGGAACTTGATGAACTTGAAGCTTTAATGGTTAGAAGATTGCACAGAGGTAAAGGAAGATATAAAGGTAAATTTACTTTGATATGTTTTAACTGTAAAGAGATTAGCCATTTTGTTGCAAGATTCCCTATAAAAAGGGATGATGATAGAAATGATAGGTCTAATGACAGAAAGGATGACCAAGACTATAGAAGAAATCGACAGTAAGATGGAAGAGATAACCAAGATTATAAATATAAAGGTAAGAAAGTGTGTTAGATTGCTGAAGATAAAGTTAATGATAGTAGTTTTGATAGTGATGAAGATATTGAGACAGTGTTCATAGCTTTGAAAGATGATACAAATGAAGACAAAAGGTATGTAGAAACAACACATATCTCAAAAGTTAGTAAACATGCTATTTGGATTATTGTTAGTGGCTGTACACATCAAATGACCGATGATAGAGGAAATTTTTAATTTCTTGAACATTATGATGGAGGATCAATAATAATGGGAAATGATACACCCTGTCAAGTGAAAGGAAAATTTACTATTATGTTGAACAATCAAATCAAATGGGAAATGCTTATTGTGTAAAAAGACTTAACTACAATCTGTAGTGTGTCACAACTGAATAAAACAAGTCACCGAGTTGCATTTGAGAATAGAAAAGCTAGAATCTATGATGGAAAATGAAAATTGATTGGTTGTGGTGAACAATATAAAGGTAACCAGTTCTACCTTGACACAGCTGAAACTACTTGTTTATTTGCAAGTAATGAAGATATATGGTTATGGCATAAAATACTTTGTCATGTAAATTTTGACAACATGGTTAAGATTACTACAAAAAGAAAAGATAGAGGCTCTGACCTTATCTTAACCAGACCATGTAATCTACAAAAATTGTCAAATGGGAAAGATGTCAAAATCTAGTTTCAAGAGAAAGAATTTTTTATCTAATGACATTTTTGAGTTAGCTCCTACAGACCAATGGGCACCAATGAGAACACATAGCTATAATGGGGGAAGATATTTTATTTTATTTGTTGATGACTACTCTAGGATGATGACTGTCATGTTCCTAAAAAAAAATAACACATTTAAGATGTTTAAGTGGTACAAAGCTAAAGTGGAAAAATAAACTGGTAGAGATCTGATAAAGGAGGTGAATTTTTTTTTTGATTAGTTCACTAACTTTTGCAATGAGTATGGAATTAAGAGATAGGTTTATGCACCAAGGACACCACAACAGAATGAGATTACTGAAAGAAGGAATAGATCAATTGTTGATTGTGCCAAAACATTGATGATTGAAAAGAGTGTTGCATGAACATACTATATAGAAGTAGTAACCAGAGTTGTTTACACACTAAAATGAGTAATACTGAAGAAATATTCAAAAAAAACACCTTAAGAGATATTGTGAGGATATACACCGAATTTAATTTATTTTAGAATATTTGGTAGTTAGTGTTATATTATGAAAGATGAGAATGGTAAATTATATTTGAAAAGTAACGATGGAATATTTCTTAGATATTCTACTCTGAGTAAAGCTTACAAATGTTTGAACAAGATAACTAACAAAATCATCGAGAGAGAAAATTTAAAAGTTGATGAATTTGCTTAGCTAAATGATGAGGAGAACATGAAAGAAAATGAGGATTACAATAATTTTGTTTACTGGGAAGAACCTAATATTATACCAATGCAGATGCCTAATGTTACAATGCAACAAGGTAATATCACTTGGCAATAGGTAGCACAAAATGAGAATAAGGAAAATGCTGAAACAAAAGATCATGAACTAGGAGACAATGTGTTGGTGTTAAAAACTATTACGCTTTGACAAGCAACCAATATATCTTAAGAATGATATTCGGAGTGGTTAGCTCCAAGTTTTAAAGCTCTCTTAGATAACTGGACCAACTATAGGGACAAGACTGCCCTCTGCACTTCTGGCTCTACAAAATGAAGGTGGGTACACCTAATCTAGACTAAACTCAATTCTTTACAACACCTTCTACTTGTATATTAAAATAACAGATGAATGGTAAGTAAGTACTAAATTCCAACCTAGCATTCATTGACTCTCCATTACCATGGTGGAATAAGAAGAACAACAACTTAAAAGTAAAGAATTTGGTAATGATATTGATTATAATTTAGGGACAGAACATTGCCAAACCATTCAGATATGTATGTCAGTAGAACTACTAATTCTGGATCAGTGCCTTATCCATTGGACTAAATCCTAGATACAATACTAAAATTGAAACACCATATTGGTAAAGATTTGAAGCCATAAACATAAGAACTCTCAGACCACACACTACAAGATCCTCAAATAGATATCCAGGTAGATTCAATGTAATATCCAAAGCATTAATTTGATCTAAGACCAAAGACTCATGGAATACACATATGCATAAGAAAGACTTATACAATAAGCTAGAAAACTTACAACTCAGTAGATAACACAAAGGAGAGACTCAAATCTGAGACCAATTATATTATGTATTATGAAACTAGTTCCTAAATTAGCATGACAAGGAAATATGCAATACAAAATTATGCAAAAGATGAAAGAAATTTCAATCCTATCTTAATACAATCTGAAAAATATTTGCTATATCGTAGAATGGAGATAAATATAAGCCTAATGCTTTATACTTTCCCAATTCTCCAACCCTTTCTAAATGGTCTTGAATTTTATTTTATAGGAACTGTTAGGATTAAACAAGATAGTATTAACAATTACATGTAGAAATATAACCAATATTAGAGAATAATAATCCAAAATAGAAGAGAACACAAGACAGAAACATTTAACATGGTTCACCCAATCCCTGGGCTATGTCCACCAAATAGAAAATCCACTCTATCTATTATCCAATTATTACAATCTAATTTCAAGCGCAATCCCTTATATCTCAATACCACCACAAGAAAAATACAACATAATAATGAAACCCTAACCCTAAGCCAATTTATAGAATCTTTATGCCACTTTAGGGTTAGAAAATGTTGGTCCAAAATATGGCTGAAAATAAGCCTCAAAAATTCTCCCTGAACCCCAGGCATTGCAAAAAGGTAAAACACTTTCCTAGATAATACATTCATGATTAGTCACCACAATATAACAATCTCCCACTTGGGGACTGATCAGACTCCACTTTAATGAATAATTGTCCCACTTGGAGACTGATCCTATAGCTAAACCACTACCCTATGAAGCTCCCACTGGACTCTATTGTTCTGTTGGTCTATTCCATCTAGAAGACCAACCAAAGCTGAACAAGAATTTAGTTTCTCCCTCATCACAACCTTTGTAAACATATCTGCCAGATTATCATCTGTGTGTATCTTTTCCAGCTTTAACTGCCCATCATCCAAAACTCACCAAATGAAATGATACCACAATTGTATGCTCTTTTTCTTCTAGTACAAAGTAGAATTCTTCGCAAGATGAATGACACTCTGACTATATGAAAACATATAGTTATTTGCCTGTGGATGTCCCAATTCTTCCATGAAGAATTGAAGCCATATCATCTCATTGGTTGCCTCTGTAGAAGCAACATACTCTACCTCTATAGTACATAAAGCATTCACCTTTTGTAACCAAGAAATCCAACTCACTGATGTCCCACCAACAGTAAATAAATAACCTTTAGTACTCCGCCTGGTATCTATATCTCCTTCCAAATTTGAGTCAACATAGCCACCAATAATAGTAGTAGTAGTAGTAGAGCCCCCAAAGTGTAAACACTTGTTAGAGGTATGTCTCAAATGTCTGAGAATCCATTTGACTACATTCCAATGCTCAATCTCAGGGTGACTCATATACCTGCTAACGAATCCCACTACATGTGCAATGTCTAGCCTAGTACATACCATACCATAGATTAAGTTCCCTATAGCTGAAGCATAAGGTACCTTGGACATTTTAGCCTCCTCTTCTGGTTTCTAAGGACACATCTCCTTATTCAATTTAAAATTAACAAGCAAAGGTGTACTGACAAATTTGGCATCCTTCATAGAGAATTTCTGCAACACCTTTTCAACATAATCATCCTGAGATAGAGTTAATTTTTTGTTGTTCTTATCTCTAAAAAATTTCATGCCAAGGATTTGTTTTTCTGCCCCCAAATCCTTCATAGAAAAATATTTTGCTAACTGTTGTTTCAACCCCTTAATATGATCCATGTTAGACCCAACTACAAGCATATCATCAACATATAAACATAGAATAATGTAGATGTCCTCATTTAACCTCTTGAAATAAACACAATGGTCAGAATTACATCTGGTGTATTCATTCTCATTCATAATAGTGTTAAACTTAATATATCATTGCCAAGGTGCTTTCTTCAATCCATATAAACTTTTCTGCAATCTGCATACTAAACTCTCCTCGCCATTGACCTTGAATCCCAGAGGTTGTGCCATATATACTTCTTCATTCAAATCACAATGAAGAAAAGTTGTTTTAACATCAAGCTTCTCTAATTGCAAAGCTTGAGTAGCCACAATACTTAAAACAATATGAATAGAAGTCATTTTAACAACTAGAGAAAAAATCTCATCAAAATCAATACCATGTTTCTGTGTAAATCCTTTAATGAATCATCTAGCTTTAGATATTTTCTTATCTCCATCTTCTTCTTCAGCCTATAAACGCATTTAATCTATAAATCCTATTTACCTACATGTAAGTTACATAAATCCTAAGTCTGATTTTTTAGCAAGGAGTCCATTTCTTCTTTAATTACAGACTCCCACTGAAGCTTTGTATCCACCTGCATATCTTCATTATAACATTCAGGTTCACTGAAGGTTCACCAACATCAATTAATAAAATAGAATACAAAGAAGGTGAAAATCTATCTGGAGGTCTACTTAGCCTTGTTGACTATCTAACATTCTCTGGGGTGTGTGGTATTTGTTGTTGCTGTTGTTGTGGAGCATAAGGAATTACTAGAAAGATATCATTTGGAGTAACATCCAACTCTACATAATCAGTGTCTTTCTTCTCATGCTATCATAATAGATCTTTGTACAAAATTTTCTCATTGAATATGACATCCTTGCTTCTTAGAATTTTATGATTTTCAAAATTGAAAAATTCTATAGCCAAATTCATCAATGCCATATCCAACAAATACAAATTTCTTTGATTTTGCTTCCAGCTTGGTTCTATTTTCAAAATTTATATGTGCAAATGATTCACAACCGAATGTTCTGAGAAAAGAATAACTTACCTTCTTACCAGTCCATGCTTCCTATGGAATACCACAACCCAAAGGAGTAGAGGGACCTCTATTAATTAAATAACTAGAAATATTTATAGCCTCTACCCACATGATTAAGGGGAGCCCAACATTCAATCTCATACTCCTTGCATGTTCCATTATTGTCCTGTTCATGCATTCAACCACTCCATTTTCTTGTGGAATTCTTGGAATCATTTTTTTTCTATGAATACCATTACAGGAACAATAATCTTCAAATTATTTTTTGTAATACTCACCACCATTATCAGATCTAAAACATTTTAATCTTTTTCTAGTCTCATTTTAAACCAAGCTTTTCCAATTTTTAAAAGTTTCAAATACTTTGGATTTTTGCATAAGGAAATAAATCAAGACTTTTCTAGTTGCATCATCAATGAAAGTAACATAATAGAGAGATTCACCAAGGTGAGAAACCTGAGCCAGACCACATATAGTTGTATGCACTAGCTCTAATTTATCATCTTTCTTTTCCTTCCCACCCTTCAAGAAACTGACTCTCTTTTGTTTCACATATACACAACTTTCACAGAAATCCAAATTACACATTTCAGACTTGGTAAAACTTTCTTTGAATGAATTAATTTCATACATTTCTTACTCATGTGCCCAAGTCTGTTGTGCCACAGTGTTATTTTGGTATCCACAACGACTATTTCATTTTATAACTGCTCAATTGTACCAATTGTTCCTAAACATTCACTTTTCTCTGTAACATTTAAAGTATAACAAACAACATTACCTATAGAAAGATATAAGGTGCCTACTTTCACACCTTTTGCTACTACTATGGAACCTTTTGAAACCTTCCAATTTTTATCATTAAAAGTGACTGTGCATCCTTCATCACCTAGTTGCCCTGCTGAAATTAAATTTATACTCAACTTTGGAACATGTCTTACCTCTTGTAGTAGCCAATGATTCCCATTAGGCAACTTAATCTTAATTCTTCCCTTCCCAACAATTTCATAGGGTTCATTATCTCCCAAATAAAATTGTCCAAAATCACCTTGGACATAATCAATAAAATAACTACTATGGGGTGTAGTATGAAAGGAAGCTACTGAATCTAGAACCCATGAATCATTAAAATTCTCAAAGGAAAGAATCAAAACATCATCTTTAGATTTAGTACTTACCACATTTTCTGCCTTATTACATTCATTTTTGTCTCCTTCTTTATTCTTCCTAGACCAACAATTTTTCTTCTTATGACCCAGTTTTCCATAGTACCAGAAGTCACTAGGTTCTCTTGATTGAGACATCTTTCCCTTTGACTTCCCTCATGATTTCCCATGATATCTAGTGTTGTTTCCTCTATCTCTTTTTCTGCATCTACTTTCTGCATTTAGAACACTGCTCGATGTAGATGTGCCTAAGCATTTTCTATGAATATCCTCACTCATAATTACACCAATAACATCATCAAATTTTATGGTGTTCATATTATAAACAAAGTTACTAACAACCATTATCAAACCATTCCAGCTTTGTGGCAAAGAACACAGAATCAAAAGAGCCCTAATTTCTTCATCGAAATTTATACTCAAAGAAGATAACTAACTAGTAACTATGTTAAAATCATTTAAATGATCAGCCACTGACCACACTTATACCATCTTCATATTAAATAAATTCTTCATAAGAAATACCTTATTCAAAGAGGAAGGATTTTCATACAAATTTTTTAGGGCTTCCATCAAATCTTTAGTTGTCTTTGCTTTGGTAATATTAAACGCCACCGATTATGAATGGCATAAGCGAATGATACCCAATGCCTCTCTATCTAGAATATCCCAATTCTCTTGAGACATAGCTACCTCTTTCTTGGTCACTCCTTCCAATGGTCGTCATAAGTCCTTCTGATAGAGATAGTCCTCCATTATCATTTTCCATAACTGAAATTTTTGTCTGATAATCTTCTCAACATTCAATCTACCCTCGACTGCCATTGCTCCCACTCAACTATGAGACTCCCACTAAACCATGAGATATTCCTATAGAGGATAACTGAAGAAAACCTCACTCTGATACCACTTGTTAGGATTAAACAAGACAGAATTAATAATTACATGCACAAATATAACCAATATCAGAGAATAATAATCCAAAACAGAAGCTTGAACAAAAGACACAAAGATTTAACATGGTTCACCCAATCCCTATGTTATGTCCAAAAAACATCAAGTCCACTCTTTCTAATTTCCAGTGATTACAATCTGATTACAAGCGCAATCCCTTACAGCTCAATACTGCCACAAGAAAAATACAACACAATAATGAAACCCTAACCCTAAGAGAATTTATACAATATTTATGCCACTTTAAGGTTAGAACATGTTGGTCCAAAATATGGTCGAACCCCACACATTGCAGAAAGGTAAAAAAATTTCCTGGATAATACATTCCTGATCAGTCACAACAATATAACAGGAACAAGAATGCTACAAGCTTCAGACCATTTAGGGTTAGGGTTACAACCAATCAATGCAATCATTCAATTATGATGTTAAGTTGAAACCCTATATCTCTTTCATCTATGCAAATTTGATCTATAATCAATTTTCTCTAATCTATGGATGTGAGCGCAGTACCTTGAAGTCAAATAATTCCCAAGCATGACTCTAAAACTAGCTCACATAAATGAAGAAAAGACCAGGTGGCTCTGAATGCACTCATCCTTTGATTATAAAAATTTTATCTGTCAACTGTATTCTTCAATACATCTTAGTACATCACATTTGTATCCTTCTATTTTTCAACAACTATTCAGAATCGATCGATAAGATTAGATCGCAACATTTATGGCTCTGAGAAAAAATATCAATTGACTACCATGAAACCCTAAGAAACAACATTTAAAATTTTAAAATTGAATACAAATGGCTATAGATGGCACAGAACAAATTTGAATGGCCTAGAACCAATTACACTTTAAAACATGGTCGCTGATTTTCCTAAGTTACCTGGGCTCAAAATATGATCTTATCAGGTGACATTCAAGCATCATGCCTTAATGGTTAGATCGTGCGTATCTTCTACTTAAGTCTTTACACCCACCGTCAGATATTTTCAAGACCTGTCTGCACTTTATTTCTTCTTTTTTCCTCAACCTGTAACCAATATTTAACCTGCACTTTAACTTTTTCTTTATCTGGAGATTGGGAAACTATGTAATCTCCAAGTCGTTGAACACTTTGACTAACTCTAGATCTATTTAGAGATCACATGCACACCACTCGATTTCATCTATATCTACGATTTTGATTTATCCATGGAAAACTTGGCTTTAACTTTATCCTGAGTCTGGTTCATTTGGAGATTGCACGACCGAATAGATCTCCAAGTCTCTGAATAAAATATCTGACTCATGGTTTACTTCAAGATCATGCGCCATCCATAAGATCTTTTCTTTAATAAATGGTCTAGATCATATCCGTGCAAATTGACTTGGCTCATAACTTAACCATGCTTGACTCACTATCTATCTAGAGATTCATTGACTGTGTAATCTCTAAGTCACTGAACATTTCACTTAGCTCGGGTAACATTTAGAGATCTAGCGCAAGCCCTTTGATTAATTTCTCCTTGGAAACATGTGGCAACATCACGTCGAATCTCTAGAAACCTGACTCAGCCTTCAAACTAACCATAATTGATGACTGAAGGGATCTCCAAGTCTCTGAGTGATTATTTAAACCTTTAGTTTACTAAGAGATTATGTGCAAGCCATAATATTAAAACATGATCGACGGTCTATGGTAAGTATCTAAATCTTTTTGTACTTGATCATTTCTTTCTGAGATCACGTGACAGTACTAGATTTTGATCTGCATCAACGATTAGTGTTGAATCTCATGATATATTTGTACTTGATCATTTCATTTTGAGACCTAACACAAACTACACATCTCTAACAATATTGATGACCCTCGTTTAATCTCAATACATTTTACTTAACTGTGAGTCCATGTGGAGATCTCGCAACCAAGAAAAAATGCAAACTCTGTCCTAATTATGGTTAAATCATGAGATTACGTGACTAAAAGTATCTCCGAATAAACTTAAATTGACTTAGAAAACTATGGGTTCATTACGAGATTACGCAAATGAAGTGATGTAAAGGTCACTAGATAAAAAATTAAGCCATGAGTATATTCTAAGATCATGCAGCAGCCACACAATCAACACAATAACTTAACAAGATCAACAGCTTGTACATAATCTCCAAGAGAAAAGAGCATATTCTATTTCATCACGAGATCAAGAGATAAAGAGTCGCGCTAAGTTTCTAGATAGAAAGGAATATTTGGTCTTGAAATAGTGATTACGAGACAAAGGCAAATCAATAAAATGCACATGACAAAAAGATTTTGTGGCTTGGAAAAGTAACTTGAAATCATAGCATGTCCTAAAGTGTTTAGGGTTTTATCCAATATTTGACACAACAAGGCTTAGGGATTTAGGCCAGAGACCTAGTAAAATTTTTAAAGACCGGAGGAAAAGGCATGGAGCCATGAAATATTTTGAATGGGTCTATCACTGACTCAGTTTAGGGATGCATGTCTCTTGTAGGCATAACAAGGATTAGGATTTTTGTGATAAGAAGACCACCTACTAGAAAGAAACTAACTAACAATAGAAACCCATAAAGAATATTTATACAAACTTGTCATAGAAAAGAACTCAACTCTACCACTTATTTACTGATCTGAAGGAGTCAAATTGGTCCTGATGGTCTGAAACCATCAAAAAATTCTTGATCCAATTAGCCTCTATCATAGACAAAATTTTCTACCCCCTGCTTTGGAAGAAAACTAAAATAGCCACTTTCATCTGTTTGACCTAATCTATTATCAAATATGATTTTCTCTTTAGAATAAAGATCGTCGCATTAATCATTAGATGTTAGATGGAAATTAGATTAATCTTGAAAATATAAAATATGTGGCACTTGTATGTTGCATTAATGAGATAAAAAGTAATCTATCCCAATACAATTTTGATCAATATTAAAAGTAATGCCACATCTTTCAGTATCATCATCCAGCTGAGGAAAAAACTCATACCCTGCCATGTAACTGGATTCATCGTTAGATCTACTTGTATCAATTTTTTTCATGTCAATGGAGTAATCACCATACTGAAGCTCATGAAAACATTTAGGACACTCACCACTTAGGACATGATCAAGCCTATTCTTCAAAGGATAGGGAACAACAATCTTAGAAATATCAAAGTTAGGATCATCATAAACATGAGGGACCATCTGATAAGGCCAAATTATTGCCTCTATTTTTTATAATTTTAAATACTCTATTCTAGTCTTTGGCAAAACATTTGAGAGTCTAGCTAGTCAAAAACTTGTGATAAAGTCCAGATAGAACTGATAAACCATGGCTAGATGTTTGTGACATATTTTGCTAATATTATATATATAGTGCAGTATTTCATAAAACCATCAGAATATGTGTTCTAATATCTAGATATTTAATTTGATTAAGCTTGTTGCATGAATATTTCTGCATCATAACTAACTTGACAAGAGAGAAAGCGGCTGGAGAGTGGTCGACAACATTCAAGGAAGACTGTTGAGGACCAGCTACGGCGGAGTGATCATTACAGCACCAGGAAAACATGGATGCTACAATGGAGCCATTATTCCAAGACACGGGGATGTAGTGTGCCTATATTCCCTCTGCACTTTAGTATGTTGAACTAGTCACCCGAGCTTCATTACCCATACCGCGGGTTGTTGCATTTCCGCCTTCTTCTCTGGCATGTTTTTAGAAAGATAGTTTCTTTTCTATTTTGTAATAAGTGTTCGATCCTCTTTATATAGGGATTGGACCAATAGTTTGAGGTTAGCTAGGAAAAGAAAAGACAGAAGTTTTTGAAAGAAAACTGTTATATCTTGCAGCAATCAATTTCAAGTATCATGTCTTGTTTTTATGTAATGAGTTTTTGAAATGCAATGAAGTAATTATTGGTTTACATTCTGTGTTCATAGTTTAGTAGAAACTGACCAAGGGGGCCCACTTTGGAGGTGGAATAGGTTAGAATAGAATAGATTTCATTTCCAGCATTTCTAGTATTTTCAAATAGAAGTTACAATTTCTTCCTACAACATCATAACTTGTGAGTGTTCCTGTAGCATCTACAAAAATAGTTATAATGGATGTTTTAGGTTGAAATCATAGGTTTTAGTAGAAGTTTGCAATTCTAGCATTCATTCCAGTAAGAAGATCAATGTATTCTTTTCCTGCAGCACTAGTGTAGGTTTATTTTATGCATTTTTACCTTCCTGCAACATAAGCAGAATGACTCCTTAAGGAACCTAGTGCACATATCATGCCGACCATTTAAAGTATATGTCCGTGGGTTGACAAGTTAAATGCACCTCATAACAGGAGAAGTAGTCCTTAGATTGAATGAACAATTCTTAAGAAAGGCCTTGAGCATGATTATTCCACACCTATTGTGAAGCGGTTCATTTTTGGCGTCATTGCCGGGGATGGTGTCAAGCTAGGAACATTTTTTTTGAGTCATTGTTTTTTCATTCCTAGATTAGTTTATAGATTTGTATCTCTAAAAATTTATTCACAAGCGTGAATAATTCAATTACATGCATCGAAGAGAAAGGTGACAAGATGAATATGGCAGATTTCTCCCAGTAGAGCCGACTAATTTGAACGAGGAAGTTGAAGAAGTTGAGTTACCCTTTGAGGACGCAAGCCCCGATTTTCTTGTAGCATCTTCCTCCAGAGCAAAACCATTTTATGTAAGTGGCTTCAGACCTTTTGCAGAAATCTTGGCCAACTTTCTAGATAATTCTGGTCCAAATCCACCTAATGTTAACAATCCAGTAGCCAACGCTCCTTTCTAGAAGCAACCCCATAACCAAATACCTCTAGTAATGGCACATCCTACATTCCCATTTCCTCTCCAAAGCCTTATAAACAATGGTAATCTCAAGAATATAGCCACAATTTCTCTTCTGAAGTTTTATGGTATTATAACTGAGGATCCTGACACTTTATTGTTTGAGTTTGACATACTATGTCAAATTTTCAACTATAATACTGATGCCCATAAGCTCAAGTTGTTTCCGGCAACACTGAAAGAGTCAGCATTACGATGGTTCATGGGCTTAAGAGCCAATGCAGCAGGTACCTGGGATGAGATGCATACATTGTTTGTACAGAAATATAAAGATTATTGCAAAGGCAGTGACCCAAGAGGAGATGATATTTTTAGAATATCTCAAAAGGAAGACAAAACATTGGAAGATTATGTTTCATGGTTTTTGTACACAATGCAAAAGAATCCCCAACATGTACTGGAAGAGGATTCACAAAAACTAGTCTTTTTGAGAGGGGTAAATGACAACTTTCTGGAAGCATTAGACTTGATGGCTGGTGGAGACATATCCTAATCTTCTTGGGATGACCTCAAGAAAATCTGTCAAAACTACTCAAGGTAAACTATGAAGAAAGGCAGAGGATACCAGCCCATAGTCACAAAAGGGATTGGTTCAGGCATCTCAAAGCTGGAGATATCTAATTTGCTTGCGGATTTCAAGAAAGATATTATAAATGATGTAGCTACACATCTTGACACAATGACTGTCAAGAAGAAGCATGCAGAAGCTGAATCACAATCGGCTGAGTACTGTCCATACTACCACAAACAGAAGAAAGATTGCAGATGTAAGCTGGTAGCCAACCTGGAAAATCAAAATTTACCAACTGAATACATGAAGATAGAAGGAGACAATGATACAGTGTTCTTTGTTTCTCAACGTCGACCATAGGCTTCATGACAATGTATGCCACAAGATCCTCTACAGTTTTCAAATTTTAATAATAATCAGTGGTAGAACCAAAATTATCAGAACACTTCTCAGTACTCTCAACCCCAATGGCCAAACCAATAGAATAACCCATGGCAAAACCAGTAAAATAACCCATGGCCAAACCAGCAGAATAACCAAAAGCAAATCCCACAAAATAATCAGTGGCCAAATCAGAAAAATAATCAGTGGTCTAGTCAGCAGAATCAATGGCAACCACCACAAGGAAATTGGCAGTAAACAAATCAATAGAGGCGGCCTCCACAGTGGCCTAACAAAAATTCTGGTAGTCCACAATTACCACCTCTAGTGCAAACACCTGCAATAATGTCACCTCCTGTAGCAACTAATGCTAATCCAAAGCCAACCCAATTTCCTGCTCAACCACAGCCAAATCCAAACAACAAACAACAACAGTAGAAAACGTATACTACTGACACTCAGTAGTGCCCTACTTACTCATTAGAGATAGTTGATATCTATTTGAGGTCTGGTACCACCCTGTCTACACCTAAATATCCTATTATTAAAAAAATTGCAGACACTCCTGCAACACTACTTCTAGAAGCCACATTGCCAAATGCTAGCCAATCGACTGATATACCCCGCAGAACTACTGTCCACACTTCAAATCCACCCTTTCCACAGAGGTTAAATAAAGAAAAACCTATACCCCAAGAGGAAGAAACATTTGATATTATTGAGCAACTGAAAAATATGAATATTCAAATCCCACTATTTCAAGCTATCAAAGACATACTTGTTTATGGAAAGGCTATTAAGGAAGCATGCCTTAAGAAGCCAAGATAGAAGAAGAAGGACCCTCAGACAGTACATGTTGTAGGTCAATTAGTAGATATCATTTTAGCAAAGGTGGTAGTACCAAAGTATTCAGATCTTGGAAGTCCAGTAGTCGACCTGATAATAAATGGACAAACTATGAGAAATGCTCTAGTTGATTTGGGAGCAGCAATCAATGTGATGACTAAAGATACAATTCAAAGGCTAAGCATAGAAGGCTTAAGAACAATAACCACAGTGTTAAAAATTGCTAATAGTTCAATCATTACTCCAGAGGGTCTCATAGAAGATGTGATAGTAACCTTGGATTCATGGGAGTACCCTGCTGATTTTCTTATCCTATCATGAAAAGTAAACTTTTCTGATTATCCTATAATCTTGGGAAGACCTTGGTTAGCCACCACTGATTCCAAAATCAATTGTAGATCAGGTAGTATGACAATTTCAAATGGTCAATCCATAAGGAAGCTAGCCCTATATCCTCCTGCCCAACCCCAGCTAGACTTGGGAGAACCTATTTGGCTAGACTTAGGAGATGAGGAGGAAGAGCTGAATTCAGAAGCCCAACTCATGATGTTGCATAGGCAATCTTTTCTAAAGATGCAAGAGGAAGATGATGTAATACAGAGAATTCTAACTAATGAATGTATTGTGGCTAAAGATGTTTCTGAAAGTTCTATTTTATAGCTATGTACCTATGAGGATTGTATGCCTCCAACAAGCCCTAAAATGATTGATCAACTACTGGCAAGTGAAATAGTTAGAAGTTCGGTGCCCGAAGTGTTAATGGCAGAGCTAACAACAACATTAAAACTGTCCTCTGGAAGAAGCCTTCATGTAAACAACAAGCCATCCCAATCACAGTTGACATTGTTAACCAAGCTCCTTAGTCAGCATGAAAAATCCTTTGCATGGGATTACGGAGATATGGAGGGACTAAACCCAAAAAATTTCACCCACAAAATCTATATCAATGATGGAAGCTTGCCACTTTGACAACCACAGAGGAGAATAAATTTAGCACTGAGAGAAATAGTTAAAATAGAGTTGTAAGAGTTGTTGGATGCTGGATTCATCTACCCAATCTCTGACAGCAAGTGGGTATCACCATTGGTAATTGTACCTAAGAAAGGAGGTAAGTGGTGGATATGTGTGGATTATAGAGAATTAAATAATGCTAC
>MU223911.1:347451-362218 GCA_018584345.1 Thuja plicata | reverse complement strand
GGAGACCCTCCATTGGAAATCACTAAGCAGGGATGCAAAAGGATGTCCATTCCTCCACCATACCAAGAGTTGGCTATGCACATTATAAGGTATTTCACCTGTGAAGGGTGATTCTCTAATTTACATGGGCACCATTTTAAGCTTCTTAGTTATGTACGACATAATATCCCAATGAATGCACCCAGTTTTCTATTTAATATGCAGTGCATTAGTGCCGAAGAAACCCAGAAAGGGAAAGATAACTTTGTTACTCACCATGCCCTAGTTAAATTACTCATAGAAAGATCTCTTAGGGATGCCTCCCCTATGACATGGGAAGATTTCATCCATCATAAAACCCTTCAGCCTCAAATTTCCCCTAATGTGCAAATTAGCCAAGATAATGCAGTTTCCCCTGACCCAGTTGCTGAGCAGAGTACCCAAGGGGCAGAAACCAAAAATTTACAAGAAAATGTCCCTTTAAATGCTCACATGAGTGATATACCTACTGCCACCCGAACCAAAGGAAAATGGAAGTTAGTAGGAGAAACTTCGGTTCTTGCGGCTGAACCACGAAACCCTCTAGTCTCGAAAAAGAAGAAAATGAAATCAGTTCCTGCAGCCACTACTCCTACAGCCACTACTCCTGTAGCAGAGAAAAAAAAAAGGGTTAGTAAGAAAAAGGTCATAGAATTTGAGGAAATCCCTGTAAGAAGAAGTCCTAGGATGAGAGGGCAGATTCCTAAAATTCCCACCGAAAGCCATCCCTCTTCCCCCAAACAATGTGAGGAGGAAACTCCTATCCATATTGTTCGGGATGATTCTCCCAGTCAGTCTGAGATTTCTGACATTCCCAAAAATCTGGAAGAGGAGTGTGAAGATGAACTAAATGTATATCAAAATGACCCAGGGGTCAGTCATCAAGATGTTCCAACTCGTGAGGAAAAAACCCCTATAATTCACCAGCTTCCTTGTACAAGAAATGCTTTAGTTTCCTATAAGCAAACTTGGTTAGTAAGATTCTTAGAATAGTTATGGAAAGAACAAAGGAAGAATAATAACCAAGATGAAAAAAATGGTCTGATTACTCTGCAAATACTTCTTTTCTAGTTATATAATAAACATGTGCTGACAACCACTCTATATGGAGAAGAGAAAAAGAAATTGCAGAAAGTAATAGTGGATCAAGAGGAGGAAATTGCAGAATTGAAAGATCAGTTGACAAGACAGAAACAGAGAATGGAACATGCACTTAAATTGAGTGGCCAAGTAATTTCTTGTAGACCTCCACCTAGGGTCTATACCATCTATCTAAAAGAAAAACTCCTCCTATTTCAATTGATGATGACCCTCAAAGATGTAAATGCAGAGTTCAAATCAGCCCAGGAATTCTATGGTTTATACCAGACACTTCCACCTTGGAAACAAAACCTACTCTATGAGTTGTATGTGCATAATTTCATCATCCCTAGAGAGGCTAAATGGAATCCCCTACCTTACATAGGGGATATACACCTAAGGGCCCTGATTTCATGGATGCACAATGAGGCTAACTATGATAGGCAATTGGAGAATTATAGAGAACTTGAGAAAACATAACCCCTACCATTAAGAGAAGAAAGCAGTCAACCAGAAGTATTCCTGAGGGATTGGTTTAGACTGACATATGGGAATGTTAAAAAGGAAATCAGAGATAAAAATTTTAAACTCAGAGCAGAAGTGTATGTAGAATATGACAGCATGTCCTACTTTGTCTTCCAAAGAGCCTTAACCAGTGACATAAGTAGATGGGGAAGATTATCAGAGGTATTCAAAAGATTAGAACCACATAGCCCCATTAACCTTGAAGTAGCTATACACCAAGTACCAAAATACATAGCACTGGGTAGGCAAATTAGGCAGGAGCTCTGGTGTTTGCTCACAATGCAACCGCCCATGCTCCTTTGGCCCTTGTATGATATCAACACTACCAAACTTGACAGGTTGCAGGAAGAACATAGAAGGGAAGTATGGGAATGAACAAGAGGATTCTACTACTCCTTTAAGAGCTAGAGGTGAGGAAGAACTGAAGTTGGTGACTATAGGTCAATTGCCAGAAGGTGCAATTCTTGAGGACAAGCATTTGATTAACCAAGGGGCAGATGATAAGGCCAAATTATTTCCTCTATTTTGCATAATTTTAAATCTCTGTTCTAGTCTTTGGAAAAACATTTGAGAGTCTAGCCAGTCAAAAACTTGTGATAAAGTCCAAATAGAACTGATAAACCATGGGTAGATGTTTGTGACATATTTTGTTAATATTATACATATAGTGAAGTATTTCATAAAACCATCAGAATCTATGTTCTAATATCTGGATATTTAATTTGATTAAGCTTGTTACATGAATATTTTTGCATCATAACTAACTTGACAGGATAGAAAGCGGTTGGAGAGTAGTCGATAGAATTCAAGGAAGACTGTTGAGGACCAACTATGGTAGAGTGATCATTACAGCACTAGGAAAACATGACTGCTATGATGGAGCCATTACTCCAGGACATGGGGATGTAGTGTGCCTATATTCCCTCCGCACTTTAGTATGTTGAACTGGTCACCCGAACTTCATTACCCATACTGTGGGCTATTGCATTTCCATCTTCTCTGGCATGTTTTCAGAAAGATAGTTTCTTTTCTATTTTTTAATAAGTGTTTGATCCTCTTTACATAGGGATTGGACCAATAGTTTGAGGTTAGCTAGGAAAGGAAAAGACATAAGTTTTTGAAATAAAATTGTTGTATCTTGCAGCAATCAATTTCAAGTTTCATGTCTTTTTTTTATGTAATGAGTTTTTGAAATGCAATGAAGTAATTCTTGGTTTACATTCTGTATTCATAGTTAGGCAGAAACTAACCAAGGGGGCCCACTTGGGAGGTGGAATAGGTTAGAATAGAATAGATTTCATTTCCAGCATTTCCAATATTTTCACATAGAAGTTACAATTTCTTCCTGCAGCATCGTAACTTGTGAGTGTTCCTGTAGCATTTGCAAGAATATTTATAATGGATGTTTTAGGTTGAAATCATAGGTTTCAATGGAAGTTTTCAATTCTAGCATTCATTCCAGTAAGAAGATAAATGTATTCTTTTCTTGCAGCACTAGTATAGGTTTCTTTTATGCATTTTTACCTTCCTACAACATAAGCAGAATGACTCCTTAAGGAACCTAGTGCACATATCGTGCCGACCATTTCAAGTATACATCCCTGGGTTGACAAGTTAAATGCACCTCATAACAGGAGAAGTAGTCCTTAGATTGAATGAACCATTCCTAAGAAAGGCCTTCAACATGATTATTCCACACCTATTGTGAGGCAGTTCACCATCTACAAATCATTTTGACCTTTTGTAAGAGAAGAAAAATCAGGAATAAAATAAGGACAAGATTCATCATCATTAGTATCAAAACATGGAAAATCCATGTCATGATCCACATTTTGTACCTCAAAAGGGTTATCATTCTGAAACTTATCAGTGGTTTGTATATCCATATCAAAATTTGCTAAAGAATTTACTGGCAAACTATCATCTTTATACAAACCACTAACCTTTCTGCTAGAGGGAGGACACATATCAACATATCCATAATGAAATTTCATATGTTGAGTAACTGAGAGATCATCTTGCAATAGTTTAATGAATGACCTAGAATCTGAAAAATATTTGTATCAACACAACTATCCCAGTTAGTACTCAACATAATATTTAGAGTCTATTGATTCTTTAAATCTAAATAAATACTAATGCTTTCAACATCTGAAAGGTCATATTAAATCTTATTGTAGCCTAGTGAGACAGGAGTACAAGGAAAATCAGAAATACATGTATCTAAATCCTAACTATCTGATTTACATTCCTTCTAAAACTCGATGTGTGCAGGGTGTAGGGATTCAAAATTATCCTTCCCTGAAGATATGAGATGTCCATTAGACAACAACTCTAAGATTTTTTCACTATGAAGTGAACCACTGTCATCACTTATGCTCACCTCTGATATAGACTCACAATCAACATTTTCATTTATCAAACTAGTATAATTTTGCTGACTACACACATCCTCTATGTGATATTGAGAAGGATCATTGCTTTAATGATCACAAGATATACAATCCATATTAGACATATCTATATCATCTTAGTTTCCCTCATTGTCAATAACATCACTACTAGGTACAACCTCATGTGAAACCTCAAATTTAGGATCTTCTGTATCAAAATCTTGGTTTGAAGTTTCAAGATTGATGTCACTATTATCAAAATAATTATCACAACAACTTACCTCTACATTAGAATTAAGATTTTTCTCTTTGCATATGTTCTCCTCAGACTGAGGTAAGACATCTACATCATTATGCTGAAGAGAAAAATAAACAATAGATTTAGCTGGAACATTGTCATGTATAAGTTCATCTTCAAAATCTTGATGTCCATTATCTTCTTTATGAGCATTATCATAGTTAGCATCATATTCAAATTGTTTAATTGATTTTATCCAGCTCCTGACACACTTAAGATATTATTTTCTTGTGGAAGCTGACAAATGAATTGACTCAGGGGATAAAAGTTTCAAAAATAAACTAGCATATGTAAACATTGGAAGTTGAATATATCCCTTAAGAAACTCATCATATGACTCAGATTTTTTTATAAAACTCAAGTGGTTATTCATCCTTTATCCTTCCTACATTGGCCATTAAATATATTATGCAACTCATTTTTATGGATTGATCTATCTTATGTTCAATATCCTTAAATTAAGGATGTTCAATATCCTTCATCCACTTCTTGATGTACTAAACATTTTCTTCTCTGACAGAGACTGGCCCATTAGTTGATTTAGGATAACAAAGTTCCAAAAATAGATTAACCTAGACCTCCTCCCGAGGATAAAAAAGATAATGAAAATCCCTTATTTGAGTAGAGAACCTCCTATAAAATAGAATTGTAGATTCTCCCACTTTTCTTTCCATCCCTCTATATATAATAAAAATAACTTGTTTTTGTAGCATTTGATCCCTCTAGATATAATAAAAATAACTTTTTTTTGTAGCATTTGATCCTCATCAATATATTCCTCATCAAAATCTGAATTTGACATAGGCTCCTCAAATCTAGATACATCAGAAGAAACACTATCCTCTATGTAAGAATATTGCTTAATAAAACAATCTTCTAGTGCAACCATACATCCAATTCAACCATGAGGTAATTATTTAAACCAATCCCTAGCCTCACCAAATAAATACATAGAAAAAAATTTCATCCATACTTCCTCATGTCTAATGTCATAGTCCTGCATCAAATGAATATACTCCTCATGATGTGTTTCAGCTTATTGTTCACCTATACCACTAAACCTAGGAAAGTAATCCATGATTCTTGATGGGATAAGATTTGGGTATCCAGGGATACCACTAAAATTTATAGCCACTTACAAACCACTTCTATGTGGTTGTGACATCTTAGTAGGAATGATAAGTTACACACTGCCTCCTTCTTCCTTCTGAATTGGCATTGACTAGTTCATAGAGAAAAATTTATAACTGATTTGCATGGAAAAAAATAATTTATCCAATGAAAATAAAATACATGGAATATGATAAAGATGCTACAAACTATTTAATTTTAAGTCACCTTCAAAACTTGGTAGAGCCACACCTCTTTGCAGAGGAAAAAAATGAATTAGTTGAGATCTCTTTCCCAACTCTAACCTTCTTTAAATCAGCAACTTGCAACACGTCCCAATATAGGGTATCTTACTTATTCCCCTCTTGACTATTCTCGTAGTCATAGGATTCCTATTATGTGTTTCCTCTTTACTACAAGTCAACCTCTTCTTTGTAGTCTTTCTTCAAATATGCACACTAGTGAAAATTAGAGAAATACGAGTCGCCACTCACCACATGTGATATAGTATTTGTAGCACTTTAAAAACTAGGACTTTTAGACACTTTGGAATGAGAGAGAAAAATAAAAGACTCACTCTTATAATTATGAGGAATATCTCTTTGAAAACCATGACTCTATATGCAGACTTTGGGACTGACGTAGAAAGACAAGGATATAACTTACTTATACTTACTAATCACTTTTGCTTCTCTTCCTCAGTAGAGTCACCATCTAGTTGGTTACTTAGATGGGTCAAATGATACAAATAGTAGAATCCTAGAGATTCCTTGAAAGGTTTAGCAGCACTTTTAATTCTTAGTACCCAGTAGAGTCATCATCTTGTTGGTGTTTAAAAATGTTACGCTTTAAGGAGAAACCAATATATATCTTAAGACTAATATTAGAAGTGGTTAGCTCCAAGTGTGAAATCTTTGTAAGATAATTGGACAAACTATAGGGACAAGACTTCCCTCTGCACTTTTGGCTCTACAAAAACAAGGTGGGTACACCTAATCTAGACTAAACTAAATTCTTTACAACACCTACTTCTGGATTAAAGCAATAGATGAATGGTAAGTTAGTACTAAATCCCAACCTAACATTCATTGACTCTCCACTACCATGGTGGAATGATGTAATGACAAGTCTTGGTCTCTAATCCTACCTTGTCTAAGGGTCTTCACTAGGCCTCTTCTATATCCTATTAGGGTCCTTAACCAACTCAAACTTCCAAGAATCCCTTTCTAAATCCTTCACCTCTTCAACTTGTCCACATCAACAACTCAAACAACTCAAACATTAACATGCTTCATGGGTGTCTTCTAACACTTTTCACACCAACTATTATCACAAGATCAAATCCACTTTACCAATGGAGAGGAAGGTTTTTTCTCAGGGAATTGGACTCGTGACAATGCCTAATCACACTAAGATGCAATGAAATCACTATCGATTTCAAGATCTTGCTCCAAATTACTCAAAACAAGGCTACAAGCAATTATCCCTACAAACTCACTTTTTGGAAAATAAATCTAAAAATTTCTCAAATAGGTGGAAAACTAAGTCTAGATCTTGGCACCCTTTTATAATACCCTTAGGATTTACTAGGTCGTGCCTTCCCAAACTGTCCTTATAGAGGGTTACTATTTTCAAGCCTACAATTAAGGGTTTCACCATACACTAAGCATACCCATAAGGGTTTAAGTTTTCCCCATGAAGAACTCATCACCAGAGCATACCATTTGATATGGGGCTTCTTCATTCACCTACCCTTTCCACCATGGTTTCTGATTGAAGCAACCAATGCATTCAATCACTTGGAGGGCTTCTGTAGTCCACTATATTCCCTAGCCATGCTCCTTTGCCTCGCCTAGGGCATCACTGCAAAAACCCCAAACAAGATTTATTGGGCCCAAAATTCTCCAAAAATATGGTACAAGGAGTCATCTCACCAATCCCAAGAGCCCCTACAAATTCCACAGTGGGATAATGATTTATGGCCCTATTTACAAAAATAGTCTGGTTTAGACCAGGGACAATGCATAAAACAAAAAGAATTTACAAAAAACAATGACATGAAACCAAAAACACTAACTAATCCCACACAAAATCAAGAAATTACATACGCTTCCTCATGCACAAGTTATGGTACAGATTTCAATCCATTAAAAACCTAAAATGTAAACAAAATGCACAACTGTGCCCTAATTTGTCCAAACTTTCAATTGTTCACTCCGTACAATTACTTCCAAACTTCATCGAACTCCACACAAAATTCATGCGAGGCCTTATATATTTTATTATGGAAAAATCCCACTATTTCCAATAGTTATAAACTCAAATTCTAAAAAATACATAATAGAAAGAAATGTTGTCAATGTTGTCAATGACAACATTGACAACTTTTACAACTTTTTGATTCTTGCACTCAAACTTGGTCAACACATTGTGAAACTTAACAAAATCAACTATTACATCTATTAGACCCCAAAATATCTCTCCTAGACTATAATAAGCATAGAAAACATGGTTCCACCATTCTTAGAAAACTTACCCAAATTGGACAAACCATTACTTCCTAGACATCAAATGATCTAGTTTGGTCTCCTAACCAAATCAACACACCCTAGGACCTATCTAGTCCTATTATTTAACTAGTGGCTTGGCTAAGACTAATACAAAGCCAAAATATGACTAGGAGCCCTAGGTTACCATATAGCCTTACCTAGGTGTTTCTGTACCATACTCCCCCATAAAGGAAAGTCATGTCATTCGTGTGGACAAAATGTCTTCAGGAACTCCCATCTTCTTGAAATCTATAGCTGAAACCCATGTTGCCTTTGAATCTGGTTTGTGCTTCCACTTAATGAGGTTTTCCATGTACACCTTATGTCTAGTAGTGTTCTTGACCCTTGAATCTAACACCTTGTCTTCTTCTATTTGAATCTTCAAAGGTAAAGCATGAGGTTCTACATCTTGGCCAACCTCTCTTCTATTCCCATCAATCTGAGTGAAAGGTCCTTTAAACATTATCATGTCTTCCACATTGAAAATAGGTGAGATTCTCAAATTAGTATGTAGATCTTGTTTGTAGGCTTTAGCCCGATATTTGGCAAAGATTTTGCAGGGTCCCACTCTCTTCATCTGAAGATTGGTATGCACACCCTTCTTCAATCTAGATTTATTCAAATGCACCATGACATAATCCCCTACCTCAAATTGAACATCTTTTCTCTTCTCATCCACTTTAGTTTTGAACTTTTGAGTAGACTCCAGTATAGTTTTCTTCACCTACTCTTGAATCTCCTTCATGGTTTGATTGAAGTCTTCAGCATGACCACTCCTATACTCCATGGCTCCAAGGTCTCTATTCTCACACACACCCCTTGGGTGCATCCCATAAACAACTTCAAATGGGCTTCTGCTAGTTGTTATGTTAACACTATCATTGTATGCATATTCTAGTTGGGGAATGACCACATACCATATCTTCCCATACTCCTTAGTTAGGCATCTTAACAAGTTACCTAACACTCTGTTAACTAGCTCAGTTTGGCCATCAGTCTAAGGGTGGTAAGTTGAACAAAATGAGAGGTTAGTACCCAATCTTCCCCATAGTGTTTTCTAGAAATTGCTCATGAACTTAAAATCCCTATCTGATACAATGTTTATGGGTAGTCCATGGATTCATACAATTTATTTAAAGAACAAGATTACAATTTTACTGGCACCATGTGTAGTCCTACAAGGTATAAAACGACCCATCTTACTAAATCTATCTACCACAACATAGATATTGGCATGGCCATGCTTTTTCTTAGGTAACCCTACAATTAAATTCATGCTAATACACTCCCATAGTCTTTTAGGTTTTGGTAAAGGTTTCTACAAACCTACATTGCTAGCTCCTCCTTTTGATTTCATGCACACTACACACTATTCAACATACTTGGTTACATCTCCCACCAACTTTGGCCAATGGTCAAAACTTTGAACTAACTCTATGATTTTGTTCACACCAAAACGACCACTCAAGCTTCCATTATGCTTCTCCTAAATGATATTTTCTCTCATTGAACCATTAGGAACACATACTTTATTCCCCTTAAACAACAACACACTCTGCAAGCTAAAATCAAAAAATTGACTATGATAGTGATTCTGAAAATAAGAGCATACCTTATAGGCTTCACCAAAGTCTTCATCTTCTATATTGAGGCCCTTGAAACTCTCTATCCCAATTCTATTCAACTAAACTTCTTAAATGGTTAGAAACGTCCTACTCAAGGCATCTGACACTTTGTTCAGTTGTCCTTTCTTGTGCTTTATTGTGAATGTGAATGCTTGAAGGTATTTCATCCACTTCAAATGTATGTTACTGAGATTCTCATGTGTGTTTATATAGATAAGGGCCTGATTGTTAGTAAACACTAAAAATTCCTTTTATAACAAGTAATTTCTCCACTTCCTAATAGACTGGACTAAGACATACAATTACAAGTCATAAGAAGAATATTTCTTTTTGGATTCGTTTATCTTTTCACTAAAGAAGGCTACTAGCCTACCTTCTTTTCTCAACACACCCACTACTGCCATTCCACTTGCATCACACGCCAAAGTAAACAATTGATCAAAACTAGGGAGTCTAAGGATAGGTTGTGTTTCTACTTGCTTCTTCAAAATTTCAAATGCTTTCTATGCTTCAGATTTCCATATGAACTTAGTCTTTAGACCACCCTTAATGGTCTCTAGAATTAGCACACAAATACCACTGATATATCATATAAAATTTCTATAAAATTGAGCTAACCCATGAAATCTCCTTACTTCTGTACCTGTGGTTGGTGTGGGCCAATGCAAAATATCCTCTACCTTACTTGGGTCCATCTTCAATGAACCTTGGGATACAACAATTCCCAAATATATAAGTTCTTGTTTTAAGAACTCACACTTCTCTAGGTTGATTGATAACTTTTCTTCTTGCAACCTTTTGAGTACCATCTCCACATGCTTCACATGTTCCTCTGCTATCTTATTAAAGATAATTATATCATCTAGATATACTACCACAAATATCCCTATTAAGTCCTTAAGCACTTCATTCATTAGCCTCATGAATGTGTTAGGGGCATTTGAGAGGCCAAATGGCATAGTTCTCCACTAAAACAACCCATCAGTAGTCTTAAAATTTGTCTTCCATTCATCCCCATATTTAATTTTGATCTGGTGGTACCCACTTTTAAAGTCTAATTTAGTGAAAAAAATTTCCCCTCCAAGCTAGTCCATCAAATCCTCTATTCTAGGAATCGGGAATATCTATCTAATTGTGATTCTATTAACAGCCCTAGAATCAGTACAAAGTCTCCACTTACCACCTTTATTGGATGTTAAGACTACATGTACGACACATTAGTTGATACTCTTCTTGATTAGTCCTTGGTCTAATAGCTATTGTAATTTTCTAACCACTTCTAGGTTTTGGTCTGGAGTAATCTTATAAGCTTCCTTATTTAGCAATGATGCACCAGGTACAAAGCCAATTTCATGACTTATCACTCTTCTAGGAGGTAAAGTTGCAGGAGTCCCATCACTTACTATGTCTTTATACTTTGCAATAAACTCTTGGACTTCTAATGGCAAGGACTCTTATTTAGGCTTCTCTTCCTCCTTAGGCCTAATAAAAATGACATATCCTTCACTCCCTTCATCTCTAAGGGAATTTATGAACTCCTTTATAGTCTCAAAAAGACACTAGTAGTCTTAGGTTGTGGCTCATCTTCTTCCAACAAGGACTATCTTTTGAAAGTTATGTAACCTTTCTTGAAGGATATGGAGTTCTCCTTCCCATCATAGATTGCCCCTCTGTCATGTTTCCATGGCCTGCCTAAGAGTAGATGACATGCATCCATAGGCAGCACATCACATAGAAACTTATCCTTATATCCTGTAATGAAAAAATCCACCCAAGTTTTCTCATTCACAACACACTCTAGCCCTTGTTCAACAATGTCACTTTTTATGGATTGATATGAGGAATCTTTGTCAACTTGAGTTTTTTATAGCTTCCTCTGATATAATATTGTTTGTGGAGCCTGGATCCACAATCAATTTGCAAACTTTAGCAAGGATTAAACATCTAACCCTAAACAATACTCTCCTATGCTTGGGCTCATCCTTGACGGGTTGTCTAATTAGAACTCTTCTAAATATCAAGTTTTCTCCTGTCTCTGACTCAATGTGATCAACCTCTAGTTTTTTGATACTTTTTTTGTCCTCTTGAGTATATTAAATCCAATTGATATTATTAGAAGATGTAGGATTATCTGGGCACCTATAGGTAGGGTGATCCAATTGACCACAATTTTAACATTTCATTCTTTCAAAGTATGAATTTATTTTCCCTGAACCCCTTCATTTTCTAGAGCCTCCTTAAGTACCTCTTCTTCTAGTATAACCCCCTTTTGGTGTAGTTTCATAGCCATGCTCTATAAATTTGGACTCTCCCTAGTTTCTTTGTTCATTACCTATACCTTGATAACCATCTCTGTGACCCCCTTGGTCTCTTCCTCTGCCTCTACCTCTGACATTGGAGTCACCTTTCTTCTTGTTCCTCTCTTCCACCTTAAGAGATAATTGGTGGAACTTCTAAATAGTAGTTGGAGTCCACAAAATTATCTCTTCTTGGATGATCCATTTGAGACCACCCAAGTATCTTTATACCTTAATAGGCTCCTCTTCTTTAATCTTGGACCTGAGGCATAACTTCTGAAACTCATCTATATAAGAGGCCACATGAAAATCTTTCTTCTTCAGACCTTGTCTCTTTATATGAAGTTGTATTTCATAGTCCTCTGGAAAATAATTATCTTTTAGTTCATTCACCATGGATTTCCAGTTAGTTATAGGTTGTTTACCAATCCTAACTATTAAATCTTTCAAGTACTTCCACCATGTCAATGTTGATCCTCTTAGCCTTGACTTGGCAACTTTGAGTTGTTGTGCCTCTGTGACATCTTCACATTCAAAATGGTTTTCCATCCCCTCAATCCACTCCATCACTGCCTCAATATCCATTTCCCACTAAATAGTGGTACACCTTTTAATGCCTTTCATCCTACTGCTTTTATGGATTTAAATAATGTATCTTCATTCAGTGGAGGGTCTAGTTTAGGGATGCAATCTTCTTCATCAATCTTCTTTTTACCTCTGTCACTACTTTCACCTTCTTTGCCTTTATCTTTGGCTCTATCAACAACTTCTTGTAGTTTCACTCTCATTTCATCTAGGGATTCTTCAAGGATTCTATTCTTCTCCTTTTTCTTACCCATCTCCTTAGCTAAGTCTACATTATTCACCATACTGATCTCCGCTACTAATTTACCAGTATATAGAGACATACAACAACTCCCAAATCTTTAACTTGCTCTGATACCAATCTGATTTAATCACAAGTCTTTCTCTCTAACCCTACCTTCTTGAAGGTCCTTCACTAGGCCTCTTCTCTAGCCTATTAGTTTCCTTAACCAACCTAAACTTTCAAGGATTCCTTGATAAATCCTTCACCTCTTCAACTTGTCCACATCAACAAAGGAAACAAATCAAACATTAACATGCTTCATGGGTGTCTTTTAGTATTTTTCACACCAAGTATTATTAGAAGATCAAATACACTTTAACAATGGAGAGGAAGGTTTTTTCTCAGGGCATTGGACTCATGAAAATTCCTAATCATACTAAGATGCAATGAAATCACTATCAATTTAAAGATCTTTATCCAAATTGCACAAAATAGTGCTATAAGCAATTAGCCCTACAAACTCACTTTTTGGCGTGTAACTCTAAAACTTCTCAACAAGGTGGAAAAATAAGTATAGATCCTAACACCCTTTTTGAAGACATTTAGGGTTTACTATGTCTTTCCTTCCCAAACTATCTGTACATAGGGATAATATTTTCAATCCTATAATTAAGGGTTTCACCATACACTGAGTATACCCATAAGGGTTTAATTTTTCACAATGAATAAATCATCACTAGAGCTTCACATTGGATATGGGGCTACTTCATTCACCTACCTCCTGCCTCCCCCATGGTCTCTGATTGAAGAATCCAATGCCTTCAATCACTTGGAATGCCTTTGTAGTCCACTTTATTCCCTAGCCATTCTCCTTTGGCTCACCTAGGGAATCATTGCAAAAACAAAAAACAAGCTTTCCATGGCCCAAACTTCTCTTCAAATATGGTACAAGTAGTCATCTCACCAATCCAAAGAGCCCATACAAATGCCATGGTGGGATGATGAGTTATGACCCCATTTACTAAAACTATCTGGTTTAGACCAGTGACAGTGCCCAAAACCAAAAAATACAAAAACAATGAAATGAAACCAAACACACTAACTAATCACACACAGAATAACGAAATTACATAAGCTTCCTCATGCACAAGTCACAGTGTAGAGTTCATGTTAGAAACACTGAGAGGGGGGGGAGGGGGGTGATTCAGTGTTTGGTATAATTCAGCAACTTGAAACTTAAACCAAAAGGATAATTGATTAAGCATAAAACATTAACACATAACACAAAATATGTTTACGGGAAAACCATGATCAGAGGAAAACCCCGGTGGGAATTAGTACTGAAAAATAATTGTACTAATCTTATGAACTTGTTAGAGCTCCTTTACCTTATTAGGAGCAGTATTTACAATGCAAGTACAATTACCCTATTAGGAGTCTTTACAAAACACTGTTAAAGGTGGATGGCTCACTTCCCGAGCTCACTGCTCAATAAAGAAGAAGGCTACAACCTCCTAGTCAGAGATACACACAATATCTGTCAATTGAACTGTTGTTTATGACACTTCTTGTTTGATCAGTTCCTTTTGTGCGCTAAAACTCTAATCACTGATAGAGCTTTATCTCATTCTTATTATACTTCTTTCTATGCTATCTTACTTGCTATATATTTCTCTTTTTCCATACGACCTAATACAAAATACATGTTAAGTATATATACATACTCAATAGACGCGACCAAAAACTAGGACTTAGTCAGCCCAAAAACTGTTGGAATTATGATATATTTGTCATCAGTGAAAACACTTATTCCATTCTGAATGCTTACCGAGCTCATCACTCAGTCCACAGCCTATACCGAGCATTCACTGGTTAAACAGTTCATACCGAGCAGAACAGTGATCATTGAGCATATGAATAGTTCAGCAGTGTTTACTGAGAAGAGCAACATTTACCGAGCAAACGGTAGTCACCGAGCTTCACCATAACTACCGAGCCATCAGTTGAAGCCAACCGAGAAGTCAGTTATCACCGAGTCACCAGTGGTTACCGAGTGACACTATA
>MU223911.1:297449-318157 GCA_018584345.1 Thuja plicata | reverse complement strand
TAATTCTCCTTAATTTTTGACACCATAGCCTGCCAATTTGCAATAGGCTTTTTACCTTCTCTTTCTCTTTCTTCTTGGATGAATTTCCACCAAGTTAAGGCTGCTCCTCTAAATCTAGACTTAGCAACTTTCACTTTCTGTGCTTCAGTCACTCCTTCACAATCAAAATGATTCTCCATTCCTTCAATCCATTCCATTACCAGTTCATAATCCATTTTTCCAGCAAGTACTAGTACTCCTTCTAATGCCTTTCCACCTAGTGCCTTAATAGCCTTCAAGAATAGTTCTTCTGGCATAGGAGGGTCTGGTTCTGGTATAACATCCTCCTCTGCAATAGCTTTTCCTTTACTGGAACTCTCTACTTCTCTAGTTACTTTATCAGCAATATCCTCTAGTTGTTTTCTCATTAACTCTAGAGTTTCCTCAAGGAGTCTATTTCTCTCCTTCTGCTCATTCACCTCTTTAGCCARCTCTACATTTGTCACCATGGCTGATTCTCCTACTGATTCCTCAGTACTTTGAAACATCTACAAATTTCAAACCCAAATCTTTAACTGGGCTCTAATACCAATCTGATGGGGAGGTCACCTTTCTCTTCTAGACTCCTACTCTTTCATAGGAATCTCACTTTGGATCCTATTCACTTCAGGATCCTCTAGACTCACACTTGAGTCTCTTAGGGTTACTCTCAGACCCTAACCAGAAGGATTTTCTACACTCCCTCTCTCCTAGGTTTCCTACCCACTGAAAATTTCCACTCTTCACCTTATCTTGCTCTTCATGACTCAATACAGTCAGTCAAGCACCTTATCCTTCTATCTCCCTCTCCTACAAGTTCCCTAGCCGGACCATTTAGCTTGCCTAGGACCTGTCTACAATTCTGACTAATCTCTTCTCAATTCCAAACACAAAAATAGAATAAAAATACATGAAGGATGCTTCTTGATGGTCACACTCCATAGGATGGATTAATGTAGTCAAAAAGCATCCATGAGACTTGATTGAATTCAAAATCCTACTCTACAGAAGTCTGCACACAATAGAAGCACACACAGAAAACATAGGAAACTATTCTTTATTGAAAATCTGACAATTACAATGTAAACTGAAAATCTTCTCTGCTAGCCTATTCAATCTCCAAATTCTCCAACAACAACCACTCCCAAAATGGTTCCTTCCTCGATATATGACTCGACCTCTTCTTTATTGTAACCATTTTTAGGTTACCTGTCCGCCTGAGGATCCTAACTGCCTCGGCTCTTCATCTTCCTCCTGTAACTGTCATTGATATCGTCCTTTGCGTGGTTGTCGACGTGGACAACATTTTCCTCCATGGCATTCTCCCTTTTCTTTGTCGTATCTGAATTTTTAACTTCCCTGTTGACAAGTCAAACTTCCTTATAGTCACAGTATCGTAACTCTTTCTCAGCTCGATTAGACGTTTACCTTACTCTGGATGTTTAATCGCATAGTCGCGAGTCATAACAACTATGCATGCCTTTATGGGTGACCTTGCAATTCATTTCCATCACGCTCTCACCATTCTTACAACCTAACTGTCGATTACCCCGTGACCTTGCGATGCATTATCATCGCACGCTCGCATCACTTCTAACCGAACTGCCGATTCCCTTGCGACTGTGCGATCATCTCTCATCGCATCCTTGCAACACTTCCAACCGCACTGCCGATTCCTTTGCGACTTAGCGATGCATCGTTATCGCACACTCGCAATGCTTTGAACTAAGCTGATGATTTCCTTGCAATCATGCGATAGATGGTTGTCACACTCTCGCACACTTATGAACTTAACCGCCTATTGTCCTACGACTTAGCGATACACTGTTGTCGCATTTTTGCCTCACCTATTAACTTAACTGCCGCTTATCTGCCGACTGTGCGATACACTATCATCACCTTGTCATAGCCATCTTCCACTAACCACCCATCAACTTGCGAGCTTGCGATACATTATCATCGTGTTGTCACACCGGTTTCAAACTTAACTGCTAATCACCTGCGACTGTGCGATAGGCATAAAGTAACCGGTTTTTATTGTTTAACCGCCCTCGTGCTAGGAGCTAAGAGCTATTAGGGGTTTAGGGAAAATAGTTGTCTGCTAACCGTGATCTTCTCCATGATCACTTTGTTAAACTACTAGGGCTTGGATCGAGAAACCCTAGGGTGCTCTGCACCACATTTGTTTGCAAACTTGGAGAAGTGTGAATTCTTTCAAACTAAAGTTAACTATCTTGGTCATGTTATCTCAGTAGAAGGTATAGTAGTTGATCCCACCAAGATACAAGCTATAGTTAAATGTCCAACCCCCACCAATGTCTCAAAGGTTTTTACTTTCATGGGTTTAGCCAGATACTACAGATGCTTTGTCCAAGGATTCTCCAGAATATCTCATCCAATCACTTCCTTGCAAAGGAAAGGGAAGAAGTTTATTTGGATTGAGAAATGTTTAGAATATTATCACATCCTAAAGGATAAATTGACTAGTGCCCTGATTTTTGTGGTACCTGACCCCACTAAAAAAATTTTAGTTTATACGGATGCCTCCTTGGAAGGCATAGGGGAAATATTGATGCAAGAAGGAAGAGTTATTTCTTATGAGTCTAGAAAGCTCAAGGACCATGATCTTAATTATCCCACACATGATTTGGAATTAGAAGTTGTAATTCATGCCTTGAATTGTTGGAGACACTTCTTATTAGGGAATTTATTTGAGTTACACACTAATCCCCAAAGCCTTCAATACATATTTACTCAACCTAATCTCAATGCCAAGAAGCATCGATGGATGGAGATCCTACGTGAGTATGATTTTGAGGTTAGATATATCTAAGTTAAGAAAAATGTTGTAGAAAATGCTTTGAGTAGAAGGGGACATGAGATATCTATGCTCTCCCTTTTTACTGATTTGATAGGTTAGATCCTATAGTCACTTTCTTCAGATACCTTGTATCAAGAAGTTAAAGCTTAAATTGAGACAGGAAGGGCCTTGGAAGGAAGGTTCTCAGGGTATTCCCTAGAGTTAGATGGACTGCTGAGACAACAAGGAAGAATTTATATACAAATTTCAGGTGATCTTTAGAGAGTCATCATGGTGGAAGAACATCATGCTCCCTATTCATCTCATCTAGGTGTTAAGAAGATGTATTCAGATCTGCGACAGTTATACTTTTGGTCAGGTATGAAGAGGGATATAGCAGATCTTGTGGCTAGGTGTCTGGAATGTCAAAGGGTCAAGGCTGAGCATCATCACCCAGCCAACCTCCTTCAACCACATTTGATTCCTGAATAGAAATGGGATATGATATCTATAGATTTCATTGTGGGACTACCAGTCACATATCAGAGACATGACACTATCATGGTCAAAGTGGATACGTTAACCAAGGTAGAACATTTCTCTCCTATGTAGTCATCATATACTACTACCTCAGTAGCCAGAGTCTTCATGAAGGATATAGTAATATTGCGTGGTGTTCCTAGAAAGGTTATCTTTGATAGATATCCAGTATTCACTTCTGAGTTTTGGACCTCTTTGCAACATGCTTTAGGGACTCAGTTGAATTTCAATTCAACATATCACCCAGAGACTGATGGTCAAATAGAGTGAGTTAATCAGGTTTTTGAGGACATGCTTCGGATGTATGTGATGGAGAGACAAACCCTTTGGGAAGATTATTTGTACCTAGTGGAGTTTTCATACAATAATGTTTATCACAATTCTTTGGGGATGTCATCATTTCAGTCTCTTTATGGTCATCCTTGTTGTACCCCTCTGATTTGGGATCGCTTGGAGGAAAGAGTACTACCTGGCCCAGAGATGTTCTAGGATATGGAACTGCAAGTACAGAGTATCATAGAGCATCTTTTGATAGCTCAAGATAGGAAAAATAAGTATGATGATGCTCATAGGATTGATAGGAAGTTTTCTATTGGAGATAAGGTGTTTCTAAGAGTCCTCCCATGTAAGAGCCCTATTCATTATGGAAAAGGTTCTAAGTTGGCACCAAGATTTGTGGGTCCATTTGAGATCCTTGAGAGGATAGGACCAGTTTCTTACTGACTCTCCCTACCGCCTAGTGTTGAACATGTGAATGATGTATTTCATGTATATTTACCTAGAGATTATATTCCTTATTTTACCCATGTTTGGATTGGAACACTTTACAAGTAGAGGATGAGCAACTGGCTTTAGAGCCAGTACGTATACTCCAGCAATGAACTTTGACCCTTAGGGGTCGTATCATAGAGGAGGTAAGGGTCCAATGGGACCCCAGTGATGAGATCTCCACTACTCGGGAGGATGCTAGAAGAGTCAGACCTACGTATCCATACTTATTTGTAGGCTTCCAGGAGTAAGCCTAATCCTAGGGGAAGAGGATGTAATACTCACACTAGCATCTTCCTATGTTAGAATAATAGGATTATTGCTTTGACACTTTGGATTATATGTTTTGACTATGATCATTATTTAGTTAGCATTTTATGAGACATTTGAGAATATCTATGTATTTGGTTATTGTATTTTATTTGGAAATATTAAATGCGTTAGCATTTAATAATGAATGGTTAGAAATGAACTATTAAGTGAAATGTTTTACATTGATTTATGTTATGATATTATATTATGATCTAACCCTACTGACCCCATTATGATTTTACATTTACTAGTTGATGTGAGTGTAGGATGAAAAGGGACAGTCGTAGTTACTCCTATGAGATGTCCACACAATGTCGCACTCCCCCGCCTTATTTTCCACTGTCTATTATATATATAGTTTATATCTGAGTTATTATTAAATGTACATTATATATGTATACGTATATGTGGGTGTGCACACATATACCTCTGCATATATAAATATTATTACTTGTGTGTGTTTTATTTGTTTGTTCAAGGGTATTTTGATGTTTAATAAAATATATTGAATAAAACTAAAAATAATAATAAAAGATAATGAAAGGAAGCTCATATTGGTAAAACTAGCTATCTAGGAGGGAGTTCAACTCAAGACCTCATAGAAGTTAGGCTAGTTTGATTCCAAGTGGGCTGTGTACTTTTGTTGAAAGATTTATGTTTAATCTTCTTCTTCTAGGTATCTTGGGAGGCTATTTTAATTAAATTTATTAAGAAACTTTATTATGTGTTTATGGGAATGTTGGTTTGATTTTTTTCCAACCAACTATGGAAGTTGGAGAAGCTACTTCCCATAAAGAAACTCCTCCAACCATATAGTTGGAGGATAAATAAAATGAGTTTGGAGAAACTTTGGGGATGAGAAATTTTGGAGGAAAACAATATGGTAATTATTGCGAATTGGTTCCAGGAGTCATTTGGGGATAAATTATTGATCATTTTTCTATGAGTACAATTGGGAAATTTTTCTGAGTAAGGAAGAGAGGTTTGGTTTTTGGAGGAGACTCTACCAGGAGGCTACCATCTTAGTCAAAGTTTGGAGGTATTATAGGGGTGTGCTCTAACCATTGTGAGGTTTCTCCGTAGGACCCCAAGTAGGATCTGCATTTGAAAGAGTTTACTTCTTCCTATAAGTGTGTGAATGTTTTTGTAGAATTATTCATAAGTGTTTTCATATTAGTGTGATGATAGGATGATATATATTTTTATTTAGTTGTTTAAAAATATTACAACCAGGAAAATGTGATCATTCCTTTTATCATTTCTTTCATGAAAATGTTGTCTTTGTTATGACAGTTCAAATTATTACAAAACCATAAACTCTAACTTCAACTTTATTATTTTCCACCTTATTCTTGAGATATCATTTTCCATCCAATAAAAATGTGCATATGTTCCACTGTCAAATCATCACTACATGGTTGATTACTAATCAATTGGTCATTTAAACTGGATGTGTAACTAGGTTTTTTGTAAACATATGCTATGTTATGTAAACTCAATCTAAGGAATAAATTATGAAAGTAGACACTATCAAACAACTAATACTTGTAAAATTACTAAACTTTATTAATAATTTCAACAACCTTTTTTTAATCTTTCCTATTATGAAGATGAGTCTGTATCTTGTTGTTGCCAATTCACAGAAAAATTTCTTGTCACTGTTGTTTTTCCCTTCTTTTCGCTCAGGTGACAAAAACCAGAATTATACATTTTATGCCATTACACCCGAATGGAAAAATAAAACAATAACAATACAAAATATATATCTTCAACATATTCACACATAGTATTTCTGCTATACATCCATGATTTATACAAATATAACATCTAAGTATAAGTATGATAATTTGATGCAGAGGGTTTAGGGTTCTAGTGATTTCTTTCCCAAAATGCCTCTAATATCTTCTAACCATCTAATGGTTACTCTTTCTATGTGTACCTATCCACTATGGATCTCCTAGATCCTCTCTATCAACTTGCCTCCTAGGTATAGTTGATTGGTGGAAGACACAAACACCTCTAGGATCAACTAGTCCCACTAGTTCTTCAATTTCCTAGGCTTCTTCACTAGATCTTTCCCCTAGAATTCAAAACCATTGCTTATGATATTCCCCACACACCTCATAGACACTTGTCTATGTTCTAGGTCCATTAAAAGTGCATTGGAATCAATTCCAACTCTTCTAGAGACTCCAACAATTCATTCGCTATCAATTACACTAGGAGGCCTAATTGCCCTACTTCATAGTGACCAATTTCATTGTTTTGGGTCTTAAGCTACCAAATCTTCCAAAAAAATCCATATAAGACATTGAAAATATTCAAGGTATCCACCAACCCTATCAAAATAAAAAATCCTATCTTCTGGATGCACCCACAACCCTAGTTATCACCAAGCCCTAGTTTTCAACCTACTTTTTAGGCCTCTAGACAAGCCATCACAAACAATTAACAAAATGGTCTTGAAACTTCCTATCACCATCTCTCCCCATTTTATCATTAATGGGAACACTTTAGGTCTTATACACATGCCACTAAGATCACCATCCAAGATCATGGGTGCTCTGAACAATTCAATCTGTATGATGTCCTGGCTCACCTGCTCCTAGCAGTCAGCCTTAGGAATTCATTCCATGTTTATAAATATCTTTGAAGTAACTAAAATTAAAACAAAAACATTATATACAGACTCTAACCCTTCATTCCATGTGGTTTCATCTATTTCCACTAGTGGATGCTTAGGTTAGAGCCATTTTTGGCACTGTAACTCTGTAAATGGGACTTACAGACCAGTGACTTAAAACTTACTCCAACTTGTCACTATGATAACTTGAAATCAAACTAAAAGATGCATAATAAAGCTAATCCAAAACACTACACTACCATGGGGGATGATCACCCAATTCAATCCATACACAGCCATCCAAAAATCAAGAAATAATACAGTTTACAAGGAAACACAGTTTGACATCCGTACAAAAGGTACACAAAAATGTTATGCAATGTAAAACTCAAATAACCTTCTCAAAATAAAAGATCCATTCTCATATACCTGAGCATGGGTAGTTACAACCGCTCCAATCTCCATTAGAAACTTCTTGCCAGAAGTTGCAAAAGTTGCTCAAGCAACTTTTTTGCATTTTGAGTTATTTGACTCTTTTTGTCAACTCGATCGATGTTGTTGACTTCTATGACCCTAGTTAGGATAGTTAGGGTTCTAAGACACACACTAAACCCAAATTACACAAAAATGTCTTTTGTCTTTCTAGGTTAAAATGACCATAAATCACCTTGTGAGCACTTTTGGCTCTTACAAACATGGAGGTGCTCAACTTTGGATCCAACCTATTGGATTTTATTTAAATCCACACACAACACCTAAAACAACCCTAAAATATACCGGAAACATCAAAATGGGAGGTGCTCTACACCATACTCCCCTGGGACAAATAACTCAACTCCCATGAGTGAGGAGTTCCTCAATGGTGACCCCATGCTTTAGAATATATGTCTCTGTCATTCAAGTGGCTTCAGCTTCAAGTAGTCCTTTCCACTTGATGAGATACTCTTTGTAAGTACCCTTCCTTGTCTTTTTTATCACCTTAGAATCAAGTATATTGTATAACTGCAGTGTGATTGGGGTAGGCAACTCTTTCACCCAATCATCATCTCCTAAATTTGTAAGAGTGTTTTTACCTATGTCTAGAGATGGCCCATTATAGGGATATAGGTCACATACATTAAAGATTGGTGAAATGCCCAAATCAGAAGGCAATTCCACTTCATATGCATTCTTTCCATACTTGTGCAATATCTTCAAGTGTCTTATCTTCTTCATGAGTAACTTGGTATGCTATCCCTTGGGTAGTCTTTCTTTCTGAAGTAAGAAAGTACTAAATCCCCCATCTTGAACTACAAATCCCTTCTTATCTGATCTGCCTTTAACTTATACTTCTCCCCTTGTTTTTGTAGAGTCTTGTTGACTTGATCATGAAGCTCTTTCATTTTTTCTTCAAATAACTCCCCTTGGGAATTCCTTTTATCTTGTAAACTAAAATTCCTCAACTCAATGATCCCTCTAGTATTCATCCCATAGAGTATATCAAAAGTAATTTTACCAGTACTCCTATTAATGGAGTCATTATAGGCAAACTCTGCCTGCACTATAATGTGATCCCATGACTGTCCATGTTGCTTAGTCAAGAATCTTACCAAGTTCCCAAGTGACCTATTGACTACCTCTTTTTTCCCATCTAACTATGGATGATTGCCTAAAGATAAAGACAATTTTGTACCTAGCATCTTCCATAGGGTCCTCCAAAAATTACCTACAAACTTACTATCTCTGTCACTTACTATATTCAGTGGCAATCCATGGATCCTTACAATGTCTTTGAAGAATAGACTTGCAATATGTGAAGCATCATTGGTTTCTTTGCAAGGGATGAAGTGTGCAATTTTTTTAAACATGTCCACCACAAAAAACACACTTTCATGACGCCTTTATGTCTTTGGTAAACCCAAAAAAAAGTCCATACTTTGGCACTCCCAATGCCTCTGAGGTATGAGTAGAGGTTGATACAAACCACTCTTACCACTTTTTCCTTTATCCCCCTGACATATCTGACATTTCTCCACATATTTCCTAACATCTGACTGTAACATAGGTCAATAGTAATTCCTATTCACTCTCTCAAGTGTTTTATCCACTCCAAAGTGGCCTCCCAAGCATCCTTGGTATTTGTCCTTCACTATGTTCTCCCTCATTGAGCACTGAGGTATACACATGAGGTGTCCCTTAAACAATAGTCCCTCCTGCAACATAAATTTAGTAAATTCCACCTTGAACTCTTGTTCAAACTTTACACATGCCTCATAGGCATCCTTGAAGTCATTATCCTCTTTGTAGAGGTCTTTCAAATCATTCATCCCCACACTCTGCATTTGTATCTCCTGTATAGTTAATACTCTTCGGCTAAGAGTATTTGCAACCTTGTTGCTAACCCATTTCTTGTACTTGATGAAAAATGTGTATGCTTTGAGAAATTCTACCCACTTAAGGTGCCTTTGATTCAGTTTTTCTTGCCCATTCAAGAAACATAGGGCATGGTTATCAGTGTAGACAAAAAATTCCCTTGGTAGGAGATAGTGTCTCCATTTTTTAAGGGCTTGTACCATATCATACAAATTTAAATCATAGGTGGAGTACATTTGTTTGGCCTCATTTAACTTCTCTTAGAAGAATGCCACAGGGTGTCCCTCATGACTTAACACTACTCCTAAGGCTAGATTACTAGCATTACACTCTACCACAAAAAACTAGTTGAAGTTGGGGAACCTAAGTGTAGGTAATTCCGCTATCCTCTTTTTCAACATTTCAAATCCTTGGTTCTCTTCTATAGTCCACTTAAAGTGACATTTGATTCCTCCTTTGATAGTGTTTAGAATAGGGGCACATACATGACTACAATTTCTCACAAATTTCTTATAGTAGGAGGCCAATCCATGAAAAATACTAACATTCCCTATAGACCTAGGTGTAGGCCATTCCAAAATTGACTTAACCTTATAAGGGTCCATCTTTATACATTCATTAGCAACCACAAAACTAAGATAAACTAATACAATTTTTAGGAACTCACACTTTTCTTGATTGATCATCAAATTCTCTTGATGTAGCCTCCTCAAGAACATCTCCAAATGCTTCATGTGATCCTCCTTGGACCTGCTAAATATAAAAATGTCATCAAGATAAACTATTACAAACTTACCAATAAAATCTGCTAGCACATCATTCATGAGCCTCAAGAATGTGCTAGGTGCATTTGTTAGGAAAAAATGCATTACTAGCCATTCATATAGCCCTTCATTTTTCTTGAAGGCTTTCTTCCACTCATCACCAAGCCTTACTCTTATTTGATGATACCTGACTTCAAATCCACCTTGGAAAAATAACAAGAACCTCCCAAGTTGTCAATCAAATCTCCTATCCAGAGCATTGGGAATGTATATCTGATTTTGATCTTGTTTATAGCCCTTGAGTCCATACACATCCTCCATTTTTCATCCTTCTTAGGTGCAAGGATAGTTGGTACAACACAAGGACTAAAATTCTTCCTTATTAGTCCTTTCTCCAACAAATCTTGAATCTATTTTTCTATCTCTACATTTTGACTTGGTGTCATCCTATTTGGTTCCTTGTTTGAAAAATTTACTCCAGGTATGAGGTCTATTTGATGACTCACATCCCTCATGGTTAGTAATTCACTTGGAAAACCATTATCCACTATGTCATGATACTTTTCCAACAATGCTTGTACCTCTGGTGGCATGCTGGTTTTATCCTTGGTCTCCTACTTTGGCTTCACTACCACTATACAACAGACCCCTCTCTCCTTCTTCATAGCTTTTAGAAACTCCTTTCCACTCAAGCGATTCACAGTGGTTCCCAAATACTTCTCTTCATTAGGTTCCTGCAATGGATCTATTTTAAACTTCTTCCCTAGCTTGGTGATTACATAGTTGTTATTTTCTCCATCATGAATAGCCTTCACATCATATTTTCATGGACATCCTAAAATAATATGGCATGCATCCATGGAAAATATTTCACGTAGGACCTTTTCCTTATACTCACGTATTTCAAATTTCACCATGGTTTGTTCATCTACCACTATTTGTTGTCCCTTGTTTAACCATGAAACTTTATAGGGAGTGCTATGAGGTATCCTTCTAAGTTTTAGTTTGTCCACCATCTCTATTGATACTATATTCTCAGTGGATCTAGAGCCCACTATCACTTTGTAAATCATTCCATGAGACCTACGAGTAGTCTTAAACAAATTATTTCTTTGAGGTGGCTCTATGGTATTAGTTACTTTCATCAAAGTCCTTCTTAATATTAAATTCTCTCCATCCATTACTAGCCCTGCCTTGGCAATGGGAGATGTGACACTTTGTGTATCATCCTCTTATACCAACTAATTTCTTCTATCTCCCATAGAAGATGAGGAAGCCTTTTCAGGACATCTACCCATTGTATTTCCCACTTGATTGTAGTTATAACATCTACCAGTGAAGACTGAATTAGATCTTCCTTGGGACTGAAATCTACCTATTGGTTGTCCTCTTCCTCTTTATCTCCTCTTTGAAATGACCCTCTGAACTGATTACACCCACTATTATCCATTGATTGATTCTCCTCTAGTCTATTTGGGATTTTTCCTCTACCAAAGTTACTCCTGCCTCTGAATGCTCTGTTATTGATACCACCCCTTCCTCTTTGATGGAAGTCATTCCTCCTTCTAGCCTTATCCTCTGCTCTCAAGGTTAACTGAAAACACTTGTGCATACTGGCAGGTCCCATCATACTAATTTTGTCTTGTATCCCTTGTCTCAACCCACTGAGATACCTTTCTACCTTGTACATTTATTCTTCTTGTCTTCTTTCCCTTAGGCTCAATTTGTGAAACTCCTCAGTATAGGAACTTACTATCAACTCCTTTTGTCTCAAGTTCTACAACTTTTGATACATTTGAATCTCATAATCAGTGGGAAAGAATTGTGCCCTTAATCTGATCTTCATCCTCTCCCAAGAAACTATCTTATTCTTACTATTGGTTACCCTATCATCCTGCATCATGTTCCACCACACCAATGCAGATACTTTGAGTCTAGCCTTGGCATAGCTAACCCTCTTCTCCTCTGCCACTTCTTTATAATCAAACTGATTATCTATGGCCTATAGCCAATCCAAAAACTCTTCAATATTCAAGCTGCCATGATAGTACAGTATGTGTTCCATGCTTTCTTTGTTGATGGACTTAAAGGCATCAAAGAATAACTTTTGGTCTTTAAACATTTCCACTTCTTTTCCTCTAGATTATCTTGACAGATTCTCAGTCTCTTCATCATCACTCTCATCTCCCCATTCAGTTACTTTCTTCTTACTCCTTATTTCTGACACACTAGCCTTCTCCAAGAGGCCCTAAACCAATTCCACAGTGGAATCCCTACTCATTTCCTTAGGAGGCATATTGTTAACCTCTCAACTCTCCTCCCCTTTAGACATACACAAACTTTAGCAAATTATGGCTCTGATACCAGTCTGATGTAGAGGGTTTAGGGTTCTAGCGATTTCTTTCCCAAAATGCCTCTAATATCTTCTAACCATCCAATGGTTACTCTTTCTATGTGTACCTCGACACTATGAATCTCCTATATCCTCTCTATGAACTTTCGTCCTAGGTTTATTTGATTGGAGGAAGACACAAACACCTCTAGGATCAACTAGTCCCGCTAGTTTTTCAATTTCCTAGGCTTCTTCACTAGATCTTTCCCCTAGAATCCAAAACCCTTTCTTAGGTTCTTCCCCACACACCTCATAGAATTATTTCTATGTTATAGGTCCATTAAAATTCCATTGGAATCAATTCCAACTCTTCTGGACACTCCAACAATTCATTTGTTGTGGATTACACTAGGAGGCCTAATTGTCCTATTTCCTAGTAGGTCAAATTTCACTGGTTTGGGTATTAAGATCCCAAATCTTCCAAAATAATCCATATGAGACCTTTAAAATCTTCAATTTATCCACCAACCTTATTAGAATCCAAAATCCTAGCTTCTGGATGCACCCACAACCCTAGTTATCACCAAGCCCTAGTTTTGAGCCTTTTTTAGGTCTCCGGACCAATCAGCACAAACAATTACCAAAATGGTCTTAGAACTTCCTATCAAAATATCTCATAATTTTATCCTTCATGGGAACACTTTAGGGCTTCTACACATGCCACTAAGTTCACCATTCAAGATCATGGGTGCTCTGAACAAATAAATTTGTATCCTATTCATGCTCACATGCTCCTATTTAACCCATTCCATGTTTAGGAATCTCTTTGAAACAAAAAAAATGAAAACAAAAGAATTATATAAATAGTCTAACCCCTCATCCCCTATGGTTTCAGCCATTGCCACTGGTGGATTCTTACGTTAGAGCTATTTTTGGCATTGTAACTCTACAAATGGGACTTACAGACCAGTGACTTAAAACTTTCTCTAACTTGTCACTATGATAGCTTGAAATAAAAATAAAAGATTCATAATAAATCTAATCCAAAACACTACACTACCATGGGGGCTGATCACCCAATTCAATCAATTTATAGTCACACAAAAATCAAGAAACAATAGAGTTTACAAGGAAACACGGTCTGACATCTGTACAGAAGGTACACAAAAATGTTATGTAATGTAAAACTCCATTAACCTTTTGAAAATAAAAGATCCATGCTCATATATCCAAGCAAGGGTAGTTACAACCGCTCCAACCTCCATTATAAACTTCTTGCAAGAATTTACAAAAGTTGCTCGAGCAACTTTCAAAGTTACTAGCAACTTTTTTGCATTTTGGGCTATTTGACTATTTTTGTCAAATTTATGGATGTTGTTGACTTCTATGACCCTAGTTAGGATATTTAGGGTCCTAAGACACACACTAAACCCAAATTAAACAAAAATAGCATCTTTAGTCTTTCTAGGTCAAAATGACCATAAATCACCTAGTGAGCACTTTTGGCTCTTACAAACATGGAGGTGGTCAACTTTGGATCCAACCTATTAGATTTTATTTAAATCCACACACATCACCTAACACAACCCTAAATCAAACCAAACACATCCAAATGGAAGGTTCTCTACACCATAATCTCTTATACTTTAAGTTATATTTATATAAATACCTTTTAGGATTTTTGAGATAGGTTTTAGCTTCATAGGAGTTAAGATGTAGATTTTAGAATTTGGGAATTTTAAAAAAATTTCAGGCTAGCAAAAATTTAGGCACATGAAGCTTCCCTAGATTTATGAAAAAGTTAAGGAACATGGTGTTAATGCATGTGTAAATTTATATGTTGTACCTTATGAATTTTTATACATGGTTTTTTTGGCATTATAAGATGTTTCTCATGTGATTTTAGTACTTGTCTTATGATAGAATCCATAATATAAGGATAGGACTCATTCGGGTGGCCTGAGTGCATCAGGGGGTTCCCTAGACTTGTGAGATGTATCCTTTGAAACTAATTGATTCTTTCATGGCTTGTGTGTTTGGGTAGGGGACTAGGTACCCTAGGTGAGTGGATCACCATCAGTGTTGGAACCCTAAAGTGGTTGCCAGATGATCCTATGGGTGGGTTAGTAAAAAGTGATAACCTAATAACAAATTCTGGGAAAGGGGGGGGGAAGCAAAATATAATGAAACCAAATGTTTTAATGGCCACATAATCTTGTTGGAGTACTGGGACCATCGATAACTACCAAGGACGATCCCTATTGAGAAAGGGGGTACTGGGGTTACATGGTTTCCAGGAAGGATCTCAAAATATAGGATATGTGATGACACTCACCTAGAGGGTATGCTAGAAACCTAACCTTTGTGATTAGTAATGTGATATCTTGTAATGTTTTTTATTTTTTTTCAAGAGAGTGTTTGTAAAAATTTAGAATGCTTAGGGCCTTGTGAGTATCTTGGTTTTATCTCCTAGCACAGGGGGTGGAGCTTCACCAGTTTCACATTGTTGGGTGGCAAAAATCTTTTGAGGTCCTATTCGTGGTTCATGACCTGGATGTGTTCTATTCTATGCATTAATGAAGACCTTTCTATTATCATTTTTAGTGAAATAAAGATGTAAAGATATGTTTTATTTCCTTTAGGCCATTTTTGTACTTACTATTGTAATGATATTCATTATCAGAAAAATGTAATTATAAAGCAAACCAATGTAATTAGGAGGGATAGTTCTAGGGTTTATTTTAAGGGATATTATTTGAAAGATCAAAGTTGAAATGTAAAGTGTAAATATTAAATTAATCTCTCTATCTCTCCTATGTTGAAATAAAAAGAAATTTTTATTATGCTAAGGTTAAAATGTAATCTGTAAGAATAGTTTTTTCGATGTGCAGGAAAGAGAAATGAAATTGATATATAACTGTAAATTAAATTAATTTTGGATAAGTAATGTGAAAATGTTAATAAATGAATTCATTAATGGAACCTTAAGGAAGGTAATTTTGAATTTATAAATATGATGTAATGTTAGAAAAATATTAAAAAATTATTAGTTTCGATTTTTGATCATAAGACCTTATTCCTTATGGGTTTACTGGCAGGGACATTAAAACTTAACCCATGAGTCTATTCCAAGATCACACACAAGCCACATGATCAACACAAGAACTTAACAAGATCAATGTCCTACATGTAATCTATAAGAGTAAAGAGAATATTCTATTTCATCACGAGATTAGGAGATAAAGAGCTATGCTAAGTCATTAGATAAAAAAGAATACTTAGTCTTGAATAAGGGACTACCACACATGACAAAAAATATTTTAAGTGGCTTGGAAAAGTAACTCAAAATCTTAACATATTCTAAAGGGTTTAGGGTTTTAGCCAAATTTTGACATAACAAGACTTGGGGCTTTAGGCCAGATACCTAGTAAAATTTGCAGAGACCGGAGGAAAATGTATGGAGCCATTAATTTTTTTGAATGGATCTAACAAAATGAACATACAAAAGAAGATAATGAAGAGCCAAGAATTGAACCTATACTTGCTAAATATGTAAGAAGACACCATCCACAAAATTATATTATTGGAGACAAAAGAGAAGGCATGTTGACAAGAAGTAAGTTCAGAGATGACACTTGTTTAATTTGTGAATTTGAGCCTAAGAATGTTAGAGATACATTAGAAAATGAAGAATGGATTAATTATATGAATGAGGTAATTGAGAAGATACAAAAAAATAAGACATGGACATTAGTACCGAGACTGAGTGATAAAAATGTCATTGGCACCAAATAGATTTTCAAAAACATACTAAATGAAGATGGGCATGTAACCAGAAATAAAGCAAGATTGGTTTGCAAAGGGTATGCACAAGAAGAAGGAATTGACTACAGAGAAATCTTTTCACCCGTTGCTAGAATTGAAGGAGTAAGAATACTACTTGAATACACTGCATATAAAGGATTCAATGTATATGATATGGATGCAAAGTCTTAATTTTTTAATTGAATACTAGAAGAAGAAGAGTTATACATTAAACAATGTGATGGATTTGTTGATCTTAAACAGACACACATGGTATGTAAGTTACAACAAGATTTATATTGACTAAAACAAGCATCGAGAGCATGGTATGAAAGATTAAATTCTTATCTTATAAGTATTGGATTTATTAGAACAAGTGACAACATAAATTTCTATTTAAAAAGAGGAAATGAAGATAAGATACTTATTGCTGAAATATTTTTTGATGATATTATATTTGGAGGTAATGATAACTTATGCACTTCATTTACTGATGAAATGATGAAATAATTTGAAATGTTGATGTTTGATGAGATCAATTTTTTTCTAGGATTGCAAATCCTACAACAAATTGAAGGTATATACATTACTCAATTAAAATAAATCAAGGAATTGCCAAAGAAATTCTTAATGGAAGAATCCAAACCAGTGGGAACACCTATGGTGACAAGATGCAAACTGACAAAAGAAGACAAGACACCTGAGGTAAATCATACCTTGTACATATCTATGATTGGTAAGTTGATGTATATTGTTCACACAAGACCTGACATTGCACATGCATTTAGAATAGTTGCAAGATTTTATGCTAACCCCAGATAATCATATATGACTACAATAAAAAGAATTTTTAGATATTTGAAGAATACTTAAGATTATGGACTATGGTATAAAATAGAAGGAAAGTTCAAATTAAAAGTTTATACTCATGCTAATTGGACTGCGAACATAGATGATAGAAAGAGCACTACTGGTGGAGAATTCTTTATTAGAGAAAGACTAGTTACTTGGATAGGCAAGAAACAAGGATGCATATCTCAATCAATTGCAAAAGAAGAGTATGATGCTACTATTGAAAATTGTTCTAACATAGCATGGATAAAACAACTGTTGGAAGGAATGAATAAAGAGATCACTGATATAGTGATGATTTATTGTGATAATACAAGTGCTATAAATACTTCAAAGAGCCTTTTGATGCATGCAAAAACAAGGCACATATCTATAAAATATCACTTCTTAAGGGAAAAAGTACAAGATAAATAAGTAATACTAGAATATGTATAATCCAAATAACAAATTATTGACCTATTAAAAAAACCATTACCAAAGGATATATTTGAGCACTTGAGAGGTAGACTAGGGGTTCATGCTTTGACTATTGGTAACTAAGCTAGTCAAGAGGTTGTATAAACCTAAATGAAATTAGAATATCAATCATGTTGATGCAAAGCTAAACTTGACTAACACAGAGATATCCATACACTAAAAGGTACCTACTGCACAAAAAATTAGAGATATTTTATTTGGCTACTGTAGAGCTGCATATCTTATTTTTGGAATGGTTGTCAAAGGGAGAGATATATCAATGAAATATAGAGAGAGATTTGATCAATGACATATCTATCCACTAAAGGGAGAAAAGAGAAAGGGAGAGAAAGACATATCTAATCTATAGAGAGATTCAAGAGTTGAAACGTCAAAACTGCAGGGAGAGTCTGCATGGTGAAGTTTTTGTCTATACTGACAGAACTTATACTCAAGCTAAGGGGAGTTATAGAATTTTTTCAGTTGTAGAATAAAAGATATACTGCATATTTCATATTGTGTTCCCATCAATACCAAAGGGAGAGATTGATGAACTACAACTGATTATATGTTTGAAGTCATTTATTGATATTCAACCGATTTGTAGAAGTGGTGTGTGAGGCCTCACCCCAAACCCCATCATAGCTTTCCATATTTCTACTTACGATAGACCTAGCACATGATACATTTCATTTTGGTGCACTATGGACTTTATGGATTTTATGTTTTATATCATGGATTGATCATTTTGGATGTTGGATACTAGATACATTATGATGCACCTGATGGACTATATTATTTTTCTATTTTGGACCTTTTTTATTTTGAGACATTTGATTTGGAAAGAAATTATGATTATGTGATGGATTATTGATGATATGAGGATTATAAGAAAATTGACAATAAAAATAGAATTTTTATCCAAAGTGTATCTTATTTTATGTTATATGCTTAAATGAAATTATTATTGCTTATGACCTTAGCTAATAAAATTAATATGAAGATGTTTCTGTAAGGTTTTGAATAATGTTTATGTTTTTATGATGTATATTTTATCTCCTTGGGCTACTAATATTTGGATTTAGTGTGCAAGTATGAGACCATGGTATTAAAATCTGGGGAACCAAACATAGGTATATGTGAACTCGGTTTAAGCCAAGGTTGCATCTAATGAGAGATGAGACCTCATTGTATCATGATTGTTTTGTAAACATAAATGTTTTATGTTTGGAATTTATCTCTTAAATATTATTTTCATATTTAAATTCTTTGTGTTTTATGCCCAAGTGGATATGACATGTGTCTAGTGATGTGTAAATGTTTGTATGTGTCACTTGACACTTGTCTATGTACTTAGAAAATGACATGTCCACTTGGGGATTGTGTGTCCATCTACCTAGGTTAGTACAAAGTAGATCCCCATGTATTTTTCCTTGATTAGAGAGCTGGAGGTGTGGTCACTTCAATGGAATTTCGTGAGTATGCTTTTAGTGGACTTTTGGGGGGTTAGAATAGTGCCTATGGGTGTGTTAGGGTAATTTTTAGGTATCCAACTTGTTATAACCATGGGTAATGGTCATTTTTAAGCCTAGGATAACCTTTAGTTGACCAAGGGACCCTTCCAAAAGTTGGATTTTCAAGTTGGTCGAAAATCAACTTTTAGAAGCATGATCTTGGATAGACCACTCTTCCATTTTGGTGCAGAGACCTTACTCGCCTTTTTGAGCTTTCCCTTTTTAGATCCATTTTTAGATATCTGTAAGAGGCTTAAGGAAGAGAGACCAATAGAAGGCTTTCCCTTTACCCATGAGTTTCTAGTGGCCTTTTTAGGGGTGACTCTCAATGTTGGAGAGTTTGAACACCCATTCTCTAACTTAGAGACTTGGCTGGAATTGGTGAAGCTTGGAAGGAAGGAATTAAGCTTTAAGGGAGCTCTTCAAAAAATCTCATTTGCCATAATCTTGGAGCTAGTTTGGTGGACATCTTACATTTTTGCTTCTTGATGCATTTTGTTTTGAAATGGAAATGAAGGAAGTATGTTAGTATGCTTGAGGAATGAAAAGATGCCTTTTGTTTTTATGTTGTTGTGTGTGAGTATTGTTCTTGTTGTTATTTCCCTTATTAGTTGTTTTTTTTTTTAATGTGAGTGTTCAAGGCCCACTCACCCTTGGGAGGGAAGAGTAGCCTTGGGGGTGGAGGAGTTTGACAACCCTTTTGGTGTAGAGTCTCTCCTCAAGGAGGAGAGGGAAAAAAATCATGGAGTATGGGCTCCATGAAGCCATCCTTATTTGTTACTTCTCTTGGGGGTCATAAGGGTATTTTGATGAATATGGGAATGGTATGAGATGATGTTTTTGTAAGCCTTGTGAGGTCTTTGCTATTTATTTTTGGATTGGCCTTCTCCCTTTGGGTACTTGGTCCACTTCACCCCATGTTAGGGTCCTTGTGAGACCCATTGTGATAGCCTTGGATTGGGAGTATTATGTGAGTTTGCATCCTTGTATTGTTGTTTGTTAGTAAGTTTGTTACCAAATTTTTTTTTGGTTCCCCAAGCTCGCGGGTGGCCTCTTAGAGACCTAGGTTGGGAGGTGACCATCCCATGGTCTCTTGTGTTTCCCTTGTTTTGTTTTGCAGAATCGTAAAGCTTGGTGCTTCATTGAAGTGTTAGAGTTGAACTTGGAAGAAAAGATATTTGTTTATTTTTGCACATCTCTATATGTTTCATGTAAAGGCCTTGAGGCAGTGATAGGAAATATGTAGTTTAGGGGGAAAACATGAAGAGCCTTGTGGCTGAAAATAAGTATTCTTGTGACATTTAGAAAGAACAAGTTGTTATAGGCTTTTAGATTTTGTATTAATGGTCTTGTATAAATAGATATATTTTCTTATGTCTAAATCTATGTTGTATAAATATTGTTATATTCTTTTTAAGTAGAAAACATACATTAAAGTAGATACATTTATCCATCTCAAATTTTGAATGGTGATTAAAATGAGTTGTTGCAAGGCTGAAACCAAATAGAAGAGAAGATTATATGAGTACATAACCTAGTTAACTAGTTGATACAATGAACTTAACAATATATA
>MU223911.1:263702-276531 GCA_018584345.1 Thuja plicata | reverse complement strand
TTCAATTACTTAAAGTATTTCAATTTACAGTTCATGATATATTGATTTTAGTTATATTTATTTCAAGTTCCTTGCCATACTTTGAGAGACGGAAGTTTGAGTTTCATACACAGGTTATCTGCCATAAAAAGCCTATTCAGGTGAAGGTTCACCCGCCTTGGTCCTACAGAGCCAGAAGTGTAGGGGAAGAGGATCATAATTGATCATTCCCGTTAGTTGGCCAAAAATAATTGGATTTCCCATCATTGGATTGGCAAGTCCAAAGGAAATTCAATTCAGTGTTTTTGGGCACCAACACATTCATAATCTTTAATGGTTTGCAACATTCATAGAAACATTCATGAAAGTAATAAACACATAACACAAGATATGGTATCACAGAAAACTCATGTTAGGAAGTAAAAACTATGGTGGGGATGGGACCCACAAAACTTCACTATTTACAGAATGGAAGGGATCCGGTTAAGGCTTACAATTTGATCACTTTTGATGATCTACCATGTTAGGAGTATTAAGGTGGAGGCTTGTTAAGATCTACTCTATTAAGAGCTTTAGCAACACTCATTTAAGTGTGCACTTAGTTATGAGATTTGATATAAGACTGTTAAATCCACCTTTCTTGAAAGGATTTCTTACACTTTTATTCACTTGTTAGAATGATAAAAAATAAAAAATTTGACTTGGTAAGTGCAATATCCTATTGCTGATATAGATACTATGTAGTTAAAATATAAAATAATATCTCCTTAACTGTGATTGAATATTACCTCTGATTATCAGTTTTCTCTATTCTTGGTTCAGCTAACCAAATTCTTCTTTTTCTTCTCTAGTTCTTGAAACTCTCAATTCAATCCATAGATGTTCTCATTCCTTTTTCCTCTCTCTTACACACATATTCTAATGAATGATTACATCATCTATTTATAGATGGATTTATTTCATCGATTTGATCATAAAAATAATGTTAACTCTAAGATTATGTTTACAACTTGTACCTAGATCTCCTAGTCTATGTGCTTTAAATCAGTTAGAATGATTAAAACACTTACATTAATATTTTTTGTCCCTAAAGAAATTGATTTAAAAATAATTAAATATCCTATAAATAGGATACCCTTGCTTTATATGACGTGGAAGTCAAATCCACTTTTTGCAGGATGCAACTAACTTTCGGTTCTATCTTTCAGTCATGCTTGACTGTCCTTCGGTTTTTTCTGTCGATTGTACTAAATCTGTTTCATCATTTTGCACTGAAACTTTCATTTTAGGTTCCTCTTTAACTCTCTTTAGTGTGATCTTTGGTTTACACACTTCCTTGTGTCATCGACTTTCTCTGTACTCAGTCATTTTCGGTGATCTACCAATCAGATCTTCTGTTTTCCCTTTACTATCTTTCAGTGTAAGCTTGTTGAAAGTTTTTTTTGAATACTAATGACAAATTATTGTCATCAATCTCCCCCTTTGACATTTGTATAAAAATATACATGAGCAAAATACTAACAATATGTTAAGTATATACAACATATATAATCCTTAGTGATTTAATTACTCCTTCTATGTATATGTCGGTATATCTGTACATATGATATATTTTCCTTCTTCATATCACTATCATTTTTATGAATATACATATACATATCTACCCTTTTCCCACTCTTAGTAAGTGTACATAATATTTTCAATGATATTTTCTACAAGTATCATTTCCCCCTTTATTTGATATTAAGGGCAAAGGTCAATTACCTGAGAGCTTATCAAAAATGTGTGAATGAGAAGACTTCATGTTTTCCATCATTTTCTCCCATTGCTCCTTGCGGATTTCTAGAGCCATTTTCTCAAGTATTATCTTGGCATGCATATCATAGATGTTGTCTGCCACAACCATCTCAAGAGTTGCTATTATTTGCCTTACAAAACTGATATGTTGTTGTAGTAGTGTGATATTTGGCAGAAGTTGAGCCTTTAGCTCAGTTACTTCTTTGAATCATGTCTCTGCTTCCCACAGATCTTTCCTTAACCATTTTTCTTCTATGATCTTTTCATAATGTAGTTTGACTACATTTTCTCCATTGTTTGTTAGGCTACTAGCACTATCTTCTAGATCTGTATCTAGCTTTGCAATATTTTCACTATTTTCTTAAGTGAACTTTTTAATTGTGCTAAGATTTTGGATTAAGGTTATCACTACAGATATAATGGGATCTAATTTTGATATGAATTGTGACAGCTCTACCTTATTTTCGACCACTTCTTAGCTAATGTTCTCTAGAAGCTTTTGTTGATACTCTATTTTTGCTCTCTCCTCAATTGCTTTCTCAACATCAACTTTTTGAGTTGTGATGGCATCGGTGAGGATAGCTAGTTGATAGATTATGGGCTTGCTTTGATCAATATCAACATCAGGTACAATCTGGTGTAGAATGTCTCATGTTGTCTCTAGTACCATTGATTCCTTATGTTATTTCTTCAGCTTTTCTTTTAATTCCTTCGTTTGGCATATCTCTCCATATTCTTGCAGTGCATCCATGTCAAGTGTAGTGGGGTCACACTTCGATATTTAAATGATTTTGTCAAGTGTAACCTCCAACTTGTTCTTAATTTTTTTCTTCTTCTTCTTTTGTGACTTAGTGGAGTGTAGCACCATTGCTAATTTTTCAGCCTTTTTTATTGTACTTGATGATGTGACTTGTTGTGCTTCTTTCTGCTACTTTGCATCAGTTTCAGCTTGTTGGGTATCTGTAGATGTCTCTACATTCACCTTAGCATCATCTATAGCATGTTTGTCTATTTTCTCAGGAGTTTCATCTTTTGGTTTGTCTCCTTCATTTGATTCCTGTACATCATCCACTGTGGTGTTCTCATTCTTCTCTTGAGTATGCACATCTTTGTCCTTATCTCCTTCTGTAACCTTGATTGTTTTGGTTACATTCTGAGTATCTCTAATGTTTTGTTGATCATCGATGTTATCTTTATTTTCTTCTTCTCTTGCATCCTTTGGAGTTTCCTTGTTAGGTGATTTACTTGAGTCTTGCATGATATTGATAGATTGTATTAATATTGGTAATTTTCCTAGAATGTTTGCCTGTGCTCCATCGATTGTTGTATCCTATTCATCATTTGTATCTTTTACAACTGTGACATCTTCATCCTTATTGATTTCCTTTCCTAGTTCATCAATAATTTTGATGATATTGGTATCTACAACATTTTCATTTGTGGTATCATCCTGTGTTTCATCTACCACATCTACATCTTTGTTCCTATTGTATCATCTTCCTCTTTATCCAACTCAATGGATATATCATTTTTGTTTGCCTTATCAACATCTTATTTTTGAAGGTCTTTGTCAGGGTTGGCTTTCTCAACTGGCCTATTCAAGATCTTGCACCATTTATTGTGACTATCCTTTTCAAGTTCAATCAGCTTGCCTTCAAGAAATTTGTATGCTCGTAGCTTCAGTGAGAATTCTCTTTTGTGTTTCTCCATAATTTCATGTATTTCTACCTTTGTTGATTCATGTGGCATTAGAGAGATAAGTACTCTCTCTGATTTCTTTCTCATTTGCCAAAGAAAATGTCCAATGGGTGGATAGTCTATCTAAGAGTTCCCATGGTATATAACTTCCTTCAAATTTCATGGGGACATATTTGAAGTTATACATCTTAGCTATCATGGCTTCTTCAATTTTATTTTGATCTTCCTAATTTCTTTTCCCCCATTTTCTAATATGTGGATCAGTAATAGATCCAGAATTTGCAATGTAAAGATAAATTTCATGAATGGTATCAGGTTCCTTTACCTTGACATTTTTTTTCTCTAAGGCTTCATCTTTCTCGGTATCCTCTATATCCTCTTGGGTTCTGATGAATTTTCTATCCTTCTTATTTTTTCCTCTCTTCGGTGTAGGTGGTTTTCTCTTATACATCCTAACTTTTCCTTTCCTAAGAGGTGAAGGAGTAGATGCTTTGGACATTTGGCTTCTGGTCCTTGAAGTAGCTATAGTTCTTGGTCTCTTTGATGGTGGAGGAGGTGGTGAGTATGACTATGTTTCCTCTGAGTCAGTCTTTTCTTCATCTTTATAGAAATACACCTATTCTTTAGTTTCCTCTTCTTGCTCTATCTCTTTATCTTGCTCAACTTCTTCCTCTTCTATAGATAGAATCTTCTTGAGATTCTTTACCATTTTTTCCTTATTTTTGACTATATTTTTTACTACTAGGCCTACTTTAATTCTTGTCTTGGCCTCCTCATATGTGCCAAACCTTGGTTACTTTTTATCTAGTAGCTCATTGATTAAGGCATCAAGTGCCTTTGTTGCAAGATTAATGTTGATCTCATATTCCACTGGTTACAACCATGATGTTCTTGCTACTAGAGGTTTGATGTAAGTATGATCTATGTTGACCATGAAGCATATCTCATCCTTAAATTTCTCGATGAGTTTCTTGGGGATTCTTACCCTCTTTTGCATTCGGTCTTTAAATATATTAAAGTATTCATCCATGACAGTTTTAAAATTATCTCCTAGAGCATCTATGTGCTCATTTATTTGCATGGTTATTGGCTTGGTGCTATCCCATTTTACATCTCCAATAGATGGGAACTTTTCTTGAAAATAAAAGAAAATGCACATGATTAATGAGCTAAACTTACAAGTGTTTGACTTTGCATTCTTGATTGTCTTGAGATTTTCTTTCAACTGATTCAGGAGTAGCTCAGACAATTCTAACTGTGTACCTTTCTTCACCATTTTTAAAGTTGTATCCACAACACATGATGAAATACTATTTAATCTACTATCCTAGAAGAATTTGTAACCCAGTACACATGCCCCAAACTTAATTTCATCAACGTCTATGGTTGTTAGTTTTATTCCACACCCATCCCATTAGGCTCCAGTCATCTTTTTGATCTCTATCTTTAGTGTAAGCTTGAGCACCTTTACTTTATCAGTTACAGGGTAACCGATGACTGCATGGATGACATCTCGGGTGATTTCCTTCGGCTCATCCAACCATAACTTGTTATTGTGCATTCTCCTTAGCACTAACCGAATCCAATCGCTTTTGAAGACCTTCAGAAACTTTAGGGCATTGGTAAGCCCTTTCATCTCAATGTGTTTGTGTTCATCCTTATGTGTTCCATCTTCATTATAAAGCTTCTAGTAAGCTTCTACCATCTCTAACGTTCCAATCTCTGCAATCTTGGAGTGTATGAAGGATCGAATGTCCTAAACCAGCAAAACCCCAGCTGGTATGCATGAGAATGCACCAATGTCATCGGGTTGTGAGGAAACCTATGTATGAATATTATATTTGGGTTCCTCACATGCATTATTTTTTATGAGTCTGACTTCATCCTTCTTATCCTTCTTAGCTTTTACAGATCGTAATGTTGATTCCATTTTTAGAAATTAGGGCTTCTATGAAAATGTGTAAAGAACAGAGCTATCAGTCTATAGAACTTACTGTTGTATTTGTACATATCTCTAAACTATTTTGGAGTGCTTTGTGGTCGAGTCATGATCGCTTTGCAACTTGCTTTCTTTCTGTTCAAGATCACCTTTTCTCACTCTACTCTGGGTGTCATGACAAATGAGTCACTCTAATGCCCTATTTATAGTCATTGCCCTTAAAACCATGTAATAAATCCTCACCAACTCGTTGGTGTCTAAAGACTTAGTTCATTGGTGAAATCTTTATTACCATTGGTGATGCTTATAATGTTTCTGAGTAGTCAAAGTTGACTTAGCCTTTACCAATAGGTTTTGGTAATACAGACAGTTTGTTCAGGTGCTTGTTTATCGATACACCTCGGTTAATACTAACATTTTTTTTCTTATAACCGACGTTTCTTAGTAAATGTAGAAAATCTTTCCTTTCAGTGTATATTGATGGTTTTCGGTATATATATGTTTGAAGATGTGACTGCAGTCCTTTTTGAGATGACCAAATTTATGACAGTATAAGCATGCCATTCCGGGGTTAGTCCATCCTCTATAATTTCTAGTCCATAGTCTCATACAATTTGCAGAAATGTGACCATACCTTCTACATGCTGTACAATTTGTCCAAGTATTGTAGTCCCATGCATACTGATTACTGATTCTCTTCAGTTGATATGGAGTTTCTGGACCTTTTGGCTTCCATGCCTACCTTTTATTTTTCTAGCATTCAAGACTTGTGTGCCCATTCATCTTGCATGTAGGATAGTATTTGTCCATGTAGGTTTCCTTCCTTGGATGTTCCATCTTATACTTACATTCGTACGCCTTATGTCCTTTCTTGTTACATTTATAACAAAATCCTATGAATGAAGGTGTAGATTTAGGAATACCTTTCATTTTGCCTCTGTACACATTTGTTGTGTGACCTTACTTGCCACAGTGTTTGCATGTAAGTTTTATTGGTTTTGGATTTTCATAAAAATTCTTTGGATTGGATTGATATGATGATTCTCCATTTTTGGTAAAGCCTAGACCTTTGTTTTTTTTGACTCTTCGTTGTCCTTCCATAAAATCATCCATTCTTTTATTTCTCTCTTAAGCCTTCCTAATAAATTCATTATGGTGTTGCTGAATTCTAACCTCATGCTTTAGTTTTTCAATTTCTTATCTTAGTTCACTGATAATCTATATCCTTTCAACGAGTTCAACATTCATTTTGTTTGCTTCTTGACTCATGAGAATGATTTTATTTGTGAGCTTATGGTGATGCTCTGCATGTCTTTGAATTTCTACCTCCTTTTCATGCAATTTCTCTCTAATCTTCCTCCTGTCATCATTAGCTAGTTTGCTTTATGTTTCATCTTGTCTACTATAACTCATCACATCAATCATTCTAACCATTTGGGTCTCTTGACCGATTTGCAACATCTTTATTTTCTCTGTCAGATGTTGATTGATCTACTTTAGATTTGTGACATTCTCTACTGATGTATTTGATGTTTTGCTTGCATTTGATCCTAAAGACTCAAAGAAATCTAGAATCTCTTCTTCTTAATAATATTTTTCATTGTTTCAAGTTGCCATTCCTTTCCTCTCATCGAACAACTCTCTCATCTTGATTCTACCTTCTTTATACTATTCATAGAACATCTATATCTCAAGCTTTTTAATCTCAATATTCTTATCGAGTTTGTACTTCTCCATTGTATGATCTTTTCTCTTAAGTATTTAAGCTGTTCCAAGAAGAGACTTGCTCTGATACCAATTGTTGGGATTAATGGGAAGTAGTACTGAGAGGGGAGGGGTGAATCAGTACCTCTATTAAAAATTTTAACATCTTTCTCAATTCATCATTAGTAATCATACATTAGTGCATTATCGACCACTAATGTTGTTCTTTCTTTTGCATGTATTGTTCATTCATAATTTTTAATAGTTTACAACATTCATAGAAACATTCATGAAATTAATAAACACATAAGAAAAGATATGGTATCGCAGAAAACTCTTGTTAGGAAGTAAAAACTACAGTGGGGATGACACCCAAGAAACTTCACTATCTGCAGAATGGAAGGGAGCCAGTTAAGGCTTACAATTTGATCACTTCTGATGATATACCCTATTAGGAGTATTAAGGTGGATACCTGTTAAGATCTACTCTATTAAGAGCTTTAGAAACACTAATTTAAGTGTGCACTCAGTTATGATATTTGATGTAGGACTGTTAAATCCACCTTTCTTGAAAGGATTTCTTACACTTTGCTTCACTTGTTAGAATGATAGAAAATTACAAATTTGACCTGGTAAGTGCAATCTCCTATTTCTGATACAAATCCTATATAGTTCACATAGAAAATAATATCACCTTAACTATGATTGAATATTACCTCTGATTATCTATTTTCTATGTTCTTGGTTCAGCTAACCAAATTCTTCTTTTTCTTCTCTGGTTCTTGAAACTCTTGATTCAATCCATAGATGCGCTCGTTCCTTTTTCCTCTCTGTTACACATACATTATAATTAATTATTACATCATCTATTTATAGATGGATTTATTTCATCGAGTTGATGATAAAAACAATGTTAACTCTAAGATTAGGTTTACAAATTGCACCTAGATCTCCTAGTCTATGTCCTTTAAATCAGTTAGACTGATTAAAACACTTACATTAATGTTTCTTGTCACTAAAGAAATGGATTTAAAAAAAATTAAATATCCTATAAATAGAATACCCTTTCTTTATCTAAGGTGGAAGTCAGATCCACTTTTTGAAGGCTGCAACTGACTTTCAGTTCTGTCTTTTGGTCATGCTTGACTGTCCTTTGGTTTTTGTTGTCGGTTGCACTGAATCTCTTTCATTGGTATGAACTGTAACTTGCATTTTGGCTTTCTTTTTTTGGTTCCTCTTTAACTCTCTGTAATGTAATCTTTGGTTTAAAAACTTCCTTGTGTCATCGGTTTTCTTTGTACTTAGTCATTTTTGGTGATCTACCAATTTGATCTTTGGTTTTCCCTTTACTGTCTTTCGCTGTAAGCTTTCCAAAAGTGTTGTTTGAATACTAATGACAAATTATTGTCATCAGATGGCTTCCTTCTAGTATTTGGTTGAAACATTATTTTCAATCATCAAGGTTCTTGCACAATCCATAATAGATATGTTTCTTCTTTATGTTATCCCATTTTGTTGTGGTGTACCTGCGGAATATAATTTTCTCTTGATTCATCTTTCATTTTTGAATTCATTGAGGTCATTAGAAATTAATTCACCTCCCCTATCTGATCTTAAGCATTAGATTTTCTTTCCTGTTTCCTTCTCAACTCTTGCAAGGCACCACTTAAATTTCTGAAAAGCTTTTGATTTTCCTTTGAGAAACATAGCATACATCATTTTGGAATGGTCATAAAAAAATAGAATGAAATACTTCCCACCTATGTAACTTGTTGTTCCAATTGGTCCACACAAACCAGTATGCACTAACTCGAAGACTTCTTCTGTATGGTAATCCTCTCTCTTTAAACTAGTCTTGCCCATCTTCCTCATTTGACATTGTTGGCATATTTCTAATTCAGGTTTCTTCAGAATAGGAATGCATCTTTCTCTTTTTTCTTTCTTATCTTGACTAGGGTATCAAAATTCACATGACACAACCAATTTTTCCATAACCAACTTTCTTCTACTTGTGCAATAAAACATGAACTTTCAGTGAGATCATGATAGAATATATTACCTTTTGTTTTCCTGCCAATTCCAACTTGATTTCCCTTACCATCTAGGAGCTTGGCCTTACCATTCATGAATTCTACCTTGAAACTAATGTTAGCCAGTTGTGCCATACTTAGTATATTACGCCTTAGTCCTTAAATCCAATAAGCATTATCACATTTGATTCCTTGAGTTAGATAAATACAACATTTACCTTTCACATAGCAAGGTTCATCATTCCAAAAACTGACACTCCCACCATCATAGTGCTCAATATGTTCAAATTTAGTTTTATCACTAGTCATGTGGTGAGAAAAACCACTATCAATTGTCCAAGTGTCATTCTTGCTAATATGAGAGTAAAGTGTTATCTTTTCATTATATTGATTGTCTGACTCGTCCTTGACAGCAATGTAGACCATTTCATCTTCATCTTCATCACTTTTAGAATATTTTGCAATATAAAAAGATTTCTTACCTTTTTCCTTGTAGCTTTTGTAACTCTTGAAATCCTTCTTTCCTTTGTACTTGTTCAACTTTTTCTCATCTTTTTCTTCTTTGTTTGGACACTTAGCAGAAATGTGACCAACCTCATTACATAAAAATCAAATCAATGGTATTCTTCCTTTGTACTTTCCTTTTGCAGCTCTCTTTTCAAGTAATGCTTCAATGATTTCCAGATCTTCATCATCAGAATCATAATCACTATCATTGTTAATTTTGTAAGACCCCGCCTCCTTAAGTACCAATGTTATTTAAATTTCAAATACATCTAGATTAGTTAGGTTTGAATAAGTGGTTGTGTGGTTATTTCATTGGTAAAATTCCTCTCTCTCTCTCTCTCTCTCTCTCTCTCTCTCTCAAAATCTTGATATAATAAAATAAAACAAAAATCCAATTTATTCTAGGATGATAATTGAACAATCGTTATGATCAATTACTACGAGAAGATAGATACCTCTTGCATAAATTTATTTGATGGAATCATGATTAGTAGATGAAAATGGGGTGTTTATAAAACCTCACCACTTGTATGATTAAAATAAACCTAATTGGTGGAAATATATTTCTTTCATATAAAAGCAGATAGGCTAATAGTTATAGATGGGATTATATGAGTGGAAATACTCTTGTGCTTCATTAGTAAACTTGATTGAAATTAAATAAATGTCTCTTCTTTGGGATACGTTGATAAGTATGCAATTAAAAATATGAAATCTAGATAGGATATTAAAAAATGGTTTTTAATAAGGGATCTAAGAACACTTGTAATCATTTTGGCATGCTTCCTTCTAATTAATATATTGTACAATGAGGATGTAATGTAATTTTAAACTAATGTGTATGAATTACAATCTCATGATGGATAATTTAATAAACTAGCACTATGAGAATGTGATTAATAATTAATGTTATCGATTGTGATGATTTGATTTTACTTATGGTTGTGTTTGGAGGCATGTAAGTGTCCCTACACGAGGAAGGAGAAACACTAGTTAAAATACCTCATGATGGAATGAAGAAATATGTTTGTCAAGATTTATGGGTTATTAATATAGGTCAAATTATTGGGTTGATCATCCTTGTAAGTGATTTTAGGGTTTTTAAAACCCTTGGGTTAGGTTAAAACTCGAATGGACCTTTGTATGGGCCATTATTTGGTGTTGTTTGGTCAATTTCATGTATCCTTGTGCAAAAATAGGTGCCTTGTGTCAATACCTTTGGGTAGGGGACCTTTTCAACATGTGATATTGTCCTTAGGACTTGATATGACCCTTCATAAAGTCACTTTTTTGAAAATGACGAGATAGGGCTTTGGGGAAAGTGTTTTGGGGGGGAGATTCATAAAGGTCTTGGAAAGAAGGAAGAGAAACCATTGCCCACTTCTCCCTTTGGAGAATTGATCACTAGTGGAAGAAGATAGGAGAGAAGAATGGAGGATCTTGCATATGGCTGTGGAGGTCAAGATATGCTCATAGGAAGATAATTTATTTCTCCCTCCATATGTTTAGTATAGTTATTGTTTACGTATTTTCCCTTAAGTTAGTTTGTTTAGAGAGAATGCTAGTAGTACTATAGTGATATGTGTGAAACATATTATGGAAAAAATAAATCTCTCACAATATCTTTACTTGCTCAAGGGTTGGCTAGGACCCATGAGGTCTCATGATGCCATTTGGAAGGGAGGAGAGGAAGAGTGGTTTATGTATTTTCTTTTATTTCCAATTGATATTCTGGTTATGTGACATTCCATGGTTTTATAAATTCAAATCATTATGGCTCTTGAGGAGTTAGTTTAAAAGAAACTTTCCATATACTACATGCAAGATGTATTATATAATAGATCATGTTGTTTATTATTATTTTTTAATTCTATTTTGTTCATGTATGAGGATTCATAGAAATGTCATAAAATTGTAGTTTAAGAGTAATGTATGAAGTATCGAATGGAGGTTTACATAGTGTAAAAGAGAAAAAAAAAATAGAGAAGAGAAAAGCATGAATACCTTCGGGAGAAAACAATATTATTGCATTATTTCAATGAAAGATCATTTATATTCATTATAATGGATCCTACTAATAAACAAGAGAGTAAAATTTTGATGTGCTTGTATTCATTTAAAATCAACATTATATACTATCTCCCTTTCCAAAGATTCATGATATCGACCATGTTAGTGATCTGAGAATCCATTATGCTCTTTATGTGTTTAAATGTACTTTCTAACCTAATATCTAATCTTTAGAACCTATCCTTAATGTCATTTGCACATTTATAAGTAAAAAAATATGCAGTGGAATTAATAGCATAAGCAACGGCTTGGGGGACTCCTGGATGCAATTTTATCTATCAGAGTATATTTTTTGGTTTACTAAATCATCAGTGCTTTTGTATGTCTATATGATGTCAGTATACCGTGCATGCCTATGTATTTAATCAAAATAATGAATTTAACATTAGTATGCACCATAGAATAGATAATATTTAAAATGCACCCCTACAATATCATATAGTTGTATTGATAACGTTAAAAGAAAGAACAAAAAGGTGTCTCTTAGAACATTGTAACTATTCTTTCCTACACATGAAGTTAATGAAAAAAAATGGCCATCGTGACCTTCTAGTACTCCAGCTTGGAGGATCATATCTTGATTCAGTGGAGAGTCGCACACAATAATAATATTTGATGCCCATTTAATAGGCAAGTAGATAGTACTTTATCGCTCCTCTATAACATGTACACAAATAACACCAATATTTAACGTGGAACCCCAATTTGGGAAAACAACCAATTGCAACTAGTTACTATTTTTCACTCTTATGAAGTGAGCCATGTTAGGAGCCAACCCTGTTAAATATTGCAATACACACTGTTAGGTGTGACCCTATTAGAGGATTTAATCACCCTATAAGGAGATGCCTTGTTAGAGGTCTTCAAATATATCAATGTAGAAATGTCACCTTGTGAGAGGATTTACAAAAGACTGTTAAGTCTACTCTATAAAGAGATTTTGGATCACTCCTACAATTGTTAGACTGTAATAATGGATTGACCTGTTTGACGAAGCCACTATCTTTGCTGATTTAGATATCTATTCTAGCTTCATACTGGATCCTTACTGATCAAAATTTCTATTACATCTCTGTATATTTTGTCCTTAATCATAATCTCATCT
>MU223911.1:222376-232384 GCA_018584345.1 Thuja plicata | reverse complement strand
CTAAGTGCCTGCTAAAACATTTTCAAGAACATACACAAGCAGAATCTTTAAGGAGTAGAAATACTATGACACTATCTATGTTCATGTGCAAGGTTGCTTTGTCCCTTGCTCATTGTTTGAAGACATTAACTGCTTGAACTCCCTGATTGCTGTATTGCGTGATTTCTTCATGATAAAATCTATTAATGAACTTAGTTGGCTATTTAAAACAAGTGAATTTTAAGTTCTATATCCTTTTATCGTGTGACAACACTATTTCCTCGCGTCGTTTGCTATATTTCTTCATGCGGCCATGTGAGGAATCTCGCATGAACTTTGACACCAGTTGTAGTTTCCTATCTTGCAAGTCTATTATGTTTCCTCTCATCAGCGATGCATTCTATCGCATGACTTGATACACTTCTTTGCGTGACACTGCATTCCCTCACGCGATATTGCACTTCCTCACGCAAAACTTCCTATCAGTGAGCTATTTTTTGTCATTTCTGAGCCCGTTTTAGCTTGTTGTCCCATCATTTTTAGTTTTCTAGGTTGATCCAGATCAGATTGGATTACTTACCCTACTGTTAGAAGCTTGTTTAGCTTTGGATTGACCTCTTGAATTAGCAATCTTTGATTTCACAAGTGACCTTTCTTGGTGCTTGGTGACCTAGAAACTGTCCTTGTTGAAAACATAGACCTTCAGATTCTTTGATAACACATGTGGAGAGTTTTGCTAGTCTCTTGCCCATCCATTTTCATACAATTTGAATCTCAATTTATATAATTTGGGTAAGACCATCCTCCTGGTCCATATGTGTTAAGGGTATTCACCCTTTGATTGCAGCACCTCTGTGGCAGTGTTGGCTTATTCCTATTTGAAAATTTCTATCTTATCATTTCTTTTTGGACAAGTTAATGTCTTTTCTATCCTATTTTGGTACCAACATTTCTTAGGGTGATCCTATCAACTAGTACCCTTTCTTCCATGCTAGTTACAACAAGATATCAAGTAAATCAAGGAAAACGACCTCAAGTGGTTTTTAACCAATTACCCTTAGTTCAAACTGGCCAAAGACATAAGGAAAAAGGACCCATATTTAATCAATCGCCTAGGAATACTTCAAAGATTTGGTTTGATTCCAAGAGTCATCTTAGTGAGTTGGGTATCCCCTTAGCATATTCTCACTCTTCAATGGATATGAGTAACACAATGACTAGAAAGGAGAGAGAAGTCATGGATAAACGTTATGAGGATTTGTATGCAAGGAGTGGACATGCCCTTTCCTTCAGTGGTTCCTCTCACAATATTAAACCAACCTCACCCCTTATTCCAACAAGATATTTGGATGCACATCAAAGGGATGAGAGAGATAAAGGCAAGAGACCCCTTTATGATGATGAGTTATCCCAACATGAGAAACAAGGAGATGAACTTCATTATGCTCACATCAATGCAACTTATACCAACAACTTGTTCCAACATTCAAGACCAAGATCACCTCTTAAAACATCCAACAACTATATGAGTGATAGACTCAAGAGGATTGAGCATGAAAAGAAGGATTTCCAACATGAACAAATTAATAAACAAGAAAAAATTCAACTGTCTAGAGTTGGAGAAACAAGCTTTGATAGAAATGGAACGGAAATCCCAACAAGAAGAGAAAGCTAAGTGCTTGTCTAGAAAACTTCATGATCTATTTAATCATATGAATATTAGTGGATGAAATGGTTCTCCTCCATCTACTCCTCCTAGGACTCCAAGAAGTAGGAGATATTCAACATCACGATCACGATCTCCTATTCCTAGAGGAAGAAGAGCTTCTAGACATGATCATCATGGGAAACAAACTCCTCCTAGGAGCTCAAAGCCATCTTTTCAATGTGCTCACTATGGTTCACAATATGGAGGAAGTAACAAGAGTTTTAATCACACCTCCCAAGATTTTATGCATATGCAACAAGAACCACTCTTTCAACAGTATGTGGAGAAGTTTGTGGAACAAAACCAAGATCAGATCTTAAAGCGTCTAATTGATAATGGGGCTAAGGTTTCTTAAAACTTTGATATTGATAGAAAGATTACAAGACAAGATCCATCTCGAGAAGAGCAGCTAGATGAAGCACTCAAACAAGTATCCAAGATGTTTGGACCTAAGAATTCTTTTTCGTTGGACTCGATTTGTCCTAGTCCTTTTGATAAGAGTGTTGACATGAAAGAATTTCCTAGAAAGGTTGAAATTCCTCAATATGAAAAATATGATGGAAGTGGAGGTCCACATGATCACATGCGACAGTTTTATACCACTAGTTTTAAGTTCCATCATGGTGATTTGTACCTCATGCGGTTATTCTCACGAAGTCTTAAGGGGCAAGCAATGGAATGGTTTACTAAGATAACTCCCCCTGTCAAGACTTTCAAAGAGCTTGTTCAAATATTTGTTCAACATTTTGCATATAATATTTTAAGATATATCACTTTGTTGGACTTGTGCAACTTAAAGAAAAATCAAGGAGAGTCCTTTGTCACATTCTTGCAAAGATGGAGATGAAAATGCTCTTGCTATTCTAGAACTATTCCTGATAATGAAAGGATTGATATTATTGTTAACAATTTGATCCATGAATTGAGATATGAAGTTAAGAAAATGGTTTTTGATTCATTTGACACCATGGTTGAGACTGCATGCTGAATTGAAGGTGTTTTGAGAGAACAAGGAATTTTGACTAGACATAGAAATAACAACAACAGTCAAAACAACAACAATTCTAACAAGGATAAAGGGAAGAACCAATATTGGAATAAGAATAAACAAGTGGTTAATGATGGAGTTATGGATTCTTCCCAACATAAAGATCAACCTGTGTTACATTTATCTAGCACTATTCAAGCTACAAAACCCAATACATCCGCTCACCAAGAAAGTAAACCAAGTTACCAAGGAAAGCCTAAGTGAAAGATGTCAATTCACAAAACTTAGTGAAACATATGGGGAGATTTTACAAAAATGTATTGATAGAAATTTGGCACATCCTCTAGATGTAGCACATTTTTGTATACCTGATTCTAAGTCATGGTGGTGGAAAGAAAAAGAATTTTGCATATTTCATAATGGTATTGGACATAATGTTGAAAATTGCCCAAGATTCAAGCATCTCCTTCAAGGCCTTATTGAGAATGGAAAACTTGCAGTAGATGGATTGAATACCAATGTTGATCACATAACATTCAAGGAACCTTTTCCCAAACATGAAAAGGGGGAAGCCTCTAAACCCAAGAATGGAAAAGCTGCGATCAACTATACTTATTTAGATGCGGAGAATACTATTAACATGCTTGAATTTGTGGGGGAAAATGTTAACATGATGAGTGGAAGAGATCCTTATAGTTATGATCTAGATGAAGACTCTCCTCCTATTTTTGATAAAGAATCTGTTGTGGTGCTAAGGGGTCCCAACTCTAGAAGGTCATCTCAATCCCTTAATGCTATTACCTGAAGTCAAGGTCCTATTGTCATTAAGGGACCCAATTCAATTCAATCCAGTAAGTCTAAACAGGTGGTGTCTAATCTTGTTATCTTGAAGCCAGTTGTCAATCCTAAATCAAACTACAATCTTGTTGATAAGTTACAAAGAACACGCGCTCAGATTTCGATCTTTGAGCTTTTAGAGTTGTCTCCAAGACATAAACAAATTCTTGAGGATGCTTTGCGTATGACAAATGTCCCCAACAACTTAGATATTAATCAATTCCAGAATATGTTTAATCACATTGCTAGCCCTCATTACCTTACATTTTCCAAAAATGATGATAAAGCTTTGAGCCATCCACACAATCTTTCCCTTCTTATTGAGGTCATGATCCATAGAATCTATGTTAGGCACATGTTGATAGATGGGGGTGTTGGGCTTAATATTTGTTCTTTTAGTCTTTTGAAAGAATTGGGTGAATCTGAAGAAGTTATAGACACCAAAAAAAGGATTACTATCAAAGCCTATGATGAGGGAGAAATAAGTTCCAAGGGGTTGGCCGTCCTTCCTATTAGGATTGGCCTTGTTCAAAAGGATATTTTGTTTCAAATAGTTGATGTTGGACCCCTTGCGTATAATATATTACTTGGTAGGCCATGGATTCATGATATGCAAGCAGTGTCGTCTACCTACCATCAATGTGTTAAGTTACCCTATAATGGAATAGAGATTTGTATACCTAGGGATAACACTTTATCTGTTAACAAAATTTTAGCAGGGGCTTATGTTCCCCTCAATAGAGAAGCAGAAGATTTTGATGCTACTTTCGCAAAATGTAAAGACAAATTTAAGACAATAGACCTTGGTATGGGGGGGTATCAACTCAACTCCCTCACTACATTTCCAGTTTCACCTAGGTCTTATGGTAAACCTTCAAAAGAGATGAAACCTTCCTCTTTAGCTATGACATTATTTGATAAGTTTGTAGAATCATCAGTGCCTATTCATAACGAGAAAGAGGAAACATGTGTTAGAGACTAGATATATAGAGAGGAAAAGTACAAACATAATGAGAACTTCTCTCCTTCTCCTAAAGCTTATGGGAGAGGATATACTTTTTTCAAGAATATGGGCTATCCTTGGTATGGCCCTCTTAATCAAAATTTGGATGCTAGGTCTAAACCTCTTGATCATGCTCAGTTTGGACATAAGTTTAAGAAACCAGTTGGCCTAGGATTTGAAAAATGCAAAAAACATACCAATCCTTTCTTTGAGAAGTTGGAAAGTGATGATGAACCAGAATATATGCCTAATTTGACAAATCAACAAGATATGTGTGAAGATTGGGTCCCTTCCAATACTCTCCTTTGGGGAGATTCATATATTTTAGTTACTCATGCATCAGTTGCAACTTTAGAACAAGAATCAGATATTCAAGATCCTTTGAGAGAGCGTCAAAGAAAGAATCTTTCTCATTTAATAGAAAGAGAAAATGCTACTTTTGATGAAGCTGGACCTTCAACATCTCAATGTCCCAAGCCTTCATGGTGTAAGCATCCTAGTTTATTTCAGATACAGATTCTAATGAGTATGAATGGGACTCCTTTTCTAAGCCCTCAACAGTTGATAGAGGTGTTGATGTTGTACACATTTATAGTTCTCAATCTGAGTTAGCCAATGAGTCATGTGTAGGATTAGAGGCTTTGAACCCACATGTTGCCTTAGTGGACAATTCTACACTTGTTAGGATGAATCCTAGTTTGGGTAGCTTAGAGGGATACTTGACAGACTTTGACTCTTTAGTCACCAACGATAATGTCATCCATATTTATATCCTTGAACCAGCCATTGAATTGCCTCTTATTCATCCTGACCTTATTGATTGGTCTCAACGCTATCAAAAACCTAAACTTTTGACATTCCACAATGATTATGAGATAGCTTGTTATCTAAATGCCATTGAACCCATAGTCTCTTCCACTAGTGAACCGGCTACCAGTATGACAGAGCCAGACATCAGGTACCTTAGTCACAAGATAAAGAGAAAAGAAAATAAAAAGAATAGGTGTTTTGATGGTGAAAACCACTATGTGGCGGTGTCAGAACCAAAAAAAGTAAAAATAAAGGACATATCCAAGGGTGAAAACCTCTCTAAGGTGCCTAAGGATGAGGTACTTGATCATCTCCACAGTTATTTTCAGGATCGTTCTTCAGTTCTTATTGAACCAACACAAACAGTTAATTTGGGTACAAATGAGGCTCCACAAATTGTACACTTGGTTGAGTCCTTGTCCCCAATAGAAAAATAAGCTTATACTAAGTTCTTACAGAGAAATAAAATCAATTTTGCATGGACTTATTCAGATATGCCAAGATTGGACATCAATCTTATTATGCATCACTTATCTATAGCTCCAAATGTTAAACCAGTTAAACAAAAATTAAGGAAAATGCATCCTCATATAGCTCTTCTAGTCAAAAAAAAATTAGAGAAGCCCCTTGGAGAAAAATTCATAAGAGTTATTGCTTATGCTGAATGGATATCAAATATTGTACCAGTTTCCAAACATGAAAAATCCATTTGAGTTTGCATAGATTTTAGAGATCTTAATAAAGCATGCTCAAAGGATGAATTTCCACTCCCCAATATAGACATGATAGTGGATATGACTGCGGGTTATGAAATTTATTCTTTGATGGATGATTTTTATGGGTACAATCAAATTAAGATATCTCCTGAAGATCAAGAAAAGACTGCATTCACTTGTGCATGTGGAACCTATTGTTGGAATGTTATGCCTTTTGGATTAAAAAATGTAGGAGCTACCTATCAAAGAGATATGAAAACTATTTTTCATGATATGATGCATAAGAATATGGAAGACTATGTGGATGACACTTTGGCCAAGTCTAAAAAAAGAGATACACACTTAGATGATTTGGAAGTTATTCTAGATCGCATGGAACAATTTCAGCTAAGGTTAAATCCTAAAAAGTGTGCATTTGGCGTCACCTCTGGAAAACTACTTGGATTCATCATTTTAGCAAAAGGAATAGAGGTTGACCCTAAAAAGGTCCAAGCAATTATAGCTATGCCACCTCCTAAAAACATTAGTCAAATGAGGAGTCTCCAGGGACGTCTTCAATCTATAAGGAGATTTATTTCACAACTGGCAGATAGAGCTCAACCCTTCAATAAGAATTTGCATAAAGGAGTCAAATGTATTTGGAATGAGGTTTGTCAAAAGAGAATAGATCAAATTAAGAAGTACTTGGCCAATCCTCCTATTTTAATGCCTCCTATCCCAAGGAAACCTCTTATTTTATACATTTCAGCAATAGAATCTTCCTTGGGGGAATTACTTGCTCAAATTGATGAAAATGGGAAAGAAAGAGCAATATACTACATCAGTCATACTCTTGTTTCATATGAGGTTAATTCCACTAGCATTGAGAAAGCTTTCCTTGCTATTGTGTTTTCCTCCCAAAAATTGTGACATTACATGCTTGCCCATACTATACACCTCATAGAAAAAATAGATCCACTCAAATATTTGTTGAGTAAGGCTGCCCTCACAGATAGACTTGCTAAATGGATGATGGTACTTTCAGAATTTGACATTCAGTACATTGAGAGACAAGCAATAAAAGGACAAGCTATAGCAGATCAATGGGCTGATTTCCCATTAAAAGACAATGCACCTATTCAAGTTGACTTTCCAGACAAGCATCTTATATATATGACTGAAATAACTTGGAAGATGTTCTTTGATGGATCTTTTATGTAAAATGGTTTAGGAGCTGGTGTGTTGTTTGTTTCTCCTCATGGGTACACAATCCCTAAGTCTTACAAATTATTGTTCCCATGTACAAACAATATTGCTAAGTATGAAGCTTTAACAAATGGACTTAAGATAGCCATAGAATGGAGAATCACAGAGTTACACATCTATGAAGATTCACAGTTGATAATGAACCAAGTTAATGATGAATATCAAACAAAACATGAGAAGATGGTACCTTACAAGAAAATGGTTGATTCTTTAAAAAGATATTTCACATTTGTCACATTTCAAAAAATCCCTATAGTGGAAAACAAAGCAGCTGATGCTATGGCTACACTTGCTTCACTTCTTCAATTGGACCAACATGAATCCAAATTTGAATTCCTGGTGGAAGAGCTACATCACCCTATCTTTGACTCCCAAGAAAGCCATATTATTTGTACCCTTGTTGGTTAGGAATCATCCTGTTATGGTGTCATTTACTCATATCTTCATGATGGCATTATACCTGAAACCTTTAACAGATTTAAATGCAAAAACCTTACCCAAAATGCCTCTCTCCATTCCTTTATCACTGGTGATTTGTATAGGAGGGGTCTCGATGGAACACTTCTTAGATGCCTAGAAAAGGAAGAATCTGATAAAGCGTTAGTTGACATTCATGAGGGTATCTATGGGGGACACTCTAATGGTCTTTCCATGGCCGAAAGGTTGCTTAGGGTGGGGTACTATTGGCCCATGATGTAGATTGATGCAGTAGCTTTTGCAAAGTCATGTGAAAAGTGTCAAAAATATAGTAACCTGATACATGCTCCAGGTAGGGAGCTTATTCCTTCTATTTCTCATTGGCCATTTAAGCACTGGGCCTTTGACCTTGTTGGGAAGATTCACCCCAACTCATCAGGTGGACACAAATTTATCATTACTACTACTGATTACTTTACTAAATGGATAGAAGTTGTCCCACTTTCTATTGCCTCATGCAAGACAATTTCTCTATTCATTTTGAACCATATCATCTGTCGATATGGAGTGCCTTCCGAGATTATTACTGACAATATAGGCCAGTTTAAAAATAAGGACCTTAAACAACTCTACAAGAAATTCAAGATTAAAAAACATTGGTCCTCCATTTACTTCCCGCAAGGAAATGGTCAAGCAGAGGCATCAAACAAGACCATTCTTAAGATTTTGCATAGAACAGTATGTAAGAATGGTAGGGATTGGCATTTACAGATAAATCCGGCTTTGTGGGCCTATAGAATGAGTATTTGTACTCCTATTTGGGCTACTTCTTTTTCCCTTGCATATGGTGCTTAAGTAGTGTTACCTTTGGAGGTTGAGATTCCTTCACTTTGAGTCTCTCTCCATGGTTTAGTTACAGATGAAGACTACCACGCCATGAGACTTCAAGAGTTAGAACTTCTAGATGAAAAAAGTCAAGCATCATTTGACCATATGAGGGTCTATCAAAAGTGTATGTCCAAAGCCTTCAACAAAAAGTTTCACCCTAGAGAGTTCCAAGTGGGAGATCTTGTCCTACATGAACCTAATTGGCTTGGACCTTACATTATTACAGCAGCTTTTGGGACAGGTGCTTATTAACTATCTACAGAGGATGAAGAATAGCTCCCTAATCCTATTAATGTCTTGCACCTGAAGAAGTTCTATCCATGATGCCGATTCTGTCTGGGGGCATCCTTTGTACATATTATTGATCCTGAAAAAATTCAAAAAAATGATCTATTGTCAAAAATTCTAAAAATCAGAAAATGTCCTGAAAAAATGATCATCTTAGTGAAAACCTAGCAATATGAGCTTTGATGTATCTCCAAAAAAATTATATATTTCAAAAATACAAAAAAAACCAAAAAATTCAAGAAATTCAAAAAAATAGAAAAAGTACCTTGGTGAAAACCTGGAAACAGGTGCTTTGGTAGCAAAAATTCAAAAAAATTATAAAAAAGTCCTTAAAAAAGAAGAAAAAAAATGAAAATGAAAAAATTCTAATAAAATCCAAGTGGTGAAAACCTAGAAACGAGCGCTACTTGAGGCCTTTGCACCCCTATTTTCTTCGCACGTGACCTCAACACTTAACAATTCTCCATCATGCCTTTTCCTTGTGGCCTTGGTTTGGAATTGGTCTTTGTCTTTGTCTAGGGGGCATACCTATATTAGCTTTGGTCTCTTGGATGCGTTCATCTTTAGGACACCTTACAAATGGTGGTTTTCAATACCACCCCAACTATATTTTTCAATACAACCCTTGACATCCAGTGTTTTTCAACACTTATCGGTTTGGTCTTACCCCATTTTTTCATGTGGTCTTTCCTGCTTGCAAGCATTTGATCCTTATCCTCGGAACTCAGTTTCAGTTAACACACTTAAATTTTTAAGCACAACACTTAATGCTTGAGCTATGTCATGATATTTTCTTTATGTGCTGACTGTTATTGATTTTCATTGAGTGTCCTTGTCTAATAAGTCTCTTTGTGATGCATAGCTAGAGGACTTGGGGCATGGGGCATGTTTTTATTTTCTTCCTGCTTTATGCTTTATTATTTTTGCACAACCATTTTTCTGGTCATCCTGGCCTCTATGCCTTGATGCGAGCATGGTTTTTCTATATTAAATTGGGTAAGCTAACATCACAGTCATCTTGACCTTTATTTCTTCGATGCTTATGTTAGAATCTTTCCACATTTCAAATCCGATATACATCACATTCATATCTTCATAGTTGCACTCGTGACTAGTGATGGTTGTGTGA
>MU223911.1:185214-198447 GCA_018584345.1 Thuja plicata | reverse complement strand
CACTCACACACACACACACACACACACACACACACACACACACACACACACACACACACACACACACACACACACACACACACACACACATAATGTAAAATGTAAAGAGAGGAAAATACAATAATAATACAATTTTGATAGATGGATCAGATGGATCAATAACTGCAAATGTGAACTCTATTGTACTATTTTCATAATCAATAAAGATAAGTCCTTTTTCTTCATGTATGCAATTGTTTCATTATAATTTTACAATTAGTCCTTCGGATAAACCAATAGAACTTCCTCAAAGTGACAGTTTGATGTGCATGCTTCCTGATTTGATTCATAGTCTATATTTTCAATTGGTTTTCTCATTTTGCATTCTTAAATTCTGTTGATTAAGGCCTCAGTCCATTGGTCTGTCATTTAAGAAGTATTACCCTTTTGATATAACTCTGAATTTATTTTATGTTCCATGTACATTCCATAACACCTTTGAAGTAATAATTTTTCTTGTAAAACTATCTTTGAGGTTGAACATAAGATTGGAATGATCTTGAATCTATTGCCCATGGTAGAATAAGGCACTGGTCTAATCATTATTTGGATTATAGTTATTTAGTTCATTGTTTATAGTTTTGTGATATCTTATCTATTTGTTCATTTCAAATTACATACACATTTACTAAACATTCTTTCAATTACTTAAAATATTTCAACATACAATTCATGATATATTGCTTTCTGTTAGATTTCTTTCAAATGTCTTTCCATACTTGAGAGAGAAGGTTGAAGTGTTACTTATCTACTATAAAAAGCCTTATAAATTGAAGAATAAGTTAAGGTATAGGCCTACCAACCTTGGTTTTGTAGAGCCAGAATTGCAGAAGTTCCAACCTTGCCTTGGTTGTGACTTTTTAGTTGGCCAAATCACTTGGGCTTCCAAGCATTGGATTGGCAAGTCCATAGGAAATCCAATCTGTTGATTTGAGCACAAACAAATTGGCGACTCTACTAGGGACTTGTTCAAAAGAATTTTTTTTATTTTACCTAAAAGCTCTGGTGATATATTTAAGACTCTACTAGGAGAAAATAACTCAGAAGATAGTAAGTATTTTCTTCTGATAAGAAGGTGGCAAATCTATTGAACAAAGCATTTCAGTTAGTGACTCTACTAAGGGAGAAGACTCATAAGGAGATGGTGGATTGTTTTTTCAAATGTATCTATCATTTCAAAGAAAAAAAATTATTCTAGATGGTATCAGGCCATTGGATCTTAGGAGATTTCAATGCATCCCAAATAAGTTATCTCCTAAAATTTCACAACTTCTACCAAATTTCCATGGAGAATGGGATGAATCGACACTACAACACTTTGCTAAATTTTATACATTCATCAAGGATTATGAGGTTTCTATAGAGGATCAGGTGATGAGGCTATTTTTTAGGACATTAAAAGATAATGCAAGACAAGTATATGAATCACTGCCCATACAATCCATCTCATCATGGAGACAATTTGAGCAGTGGTTTCTTCATATCTTTCATGATGCCAGTGGTGAAGAAGAAAACATGTGTTATGAACAATACATGTTCTATGAACAAGAAAGAGAGAAAAATTATATTTTAGAAGAAGAATCTGAAATGTCCCCTTTGGAAACATTCTTCAGTTTGGAAAGATATAAAGGTGAACCTGCACTATAGTTGTTCATGAGTATGATAAACATCTATTAGAAAATACCTTCGGATATCAAGCCTTTGGGAAGGGAATTAATGAATAAAATTTGTGAGTTAGGAATCTACCATGATTCTCAACTACTAGTTTTTCTTGAGAAAAAATGTGAGGTAGTAAGGGAAGAAAAGAATGATGACATAAAGGAAGAAAATTTGGATCAAGTTGAAGAAGAATCTGTACATGATGAGATGTGAATGGAAACAGGTATCAATGACCATGATGATGAGAAAGAAGATCTTCTCAGTATAGAGGAAATCTCATATTTACTAGACATGGAATATGAAAAATATGTTGAGAAGAGTGGTCCAATTTTTTTCTCAATGCACCATCATAAGCAAGTTGATGGATCATTACATACTCAGGGGGTAGTAGATGAAGAAGATGATAAATTTAAAGAATCAAATAATGAAGATGAAATAGAACAGCATACAACATATGAACACAAAGAGGTTTCAGATGAAAGATCACATGGAGATATGCCTAATTTCTCTATATCCTTGAATCCATTATTTGAAGAATATTTTTTATGCAATCAAGTCCATCAATATCATGATAAAGACAATGAGCCTAGTGATCATTTTGAAGATGATGAAACACAAAATATGTCTGGAGAAGTGTATTCAGAAAGTGAGACATCCATCATTTCAGCCTTTGAGCAGAAGTTGTATCAAACATGTGAAGATGAGATGGAATCAAATAGACATATTGAGGAGAATGTATTGAATATTAGTTATGAAAATTATCTGAGTATCCTATCTGATCAAATTATTGATAAAAAGGAAGATCCTGAATGTGATTTATCTCCAAATCCTTTTTGTGAAAAGAAAGAACATCTTCAGTATAGGGAAGATTGTGTACATAAAGGCATCCAAGCAGAAGAGATTAATCTAGTTACTTGGAGGGTTGATGAAATGCATGGGGATCTTCTATTTAGAAAGGACTACAGTGCACCTGCTGACTTTTCTAAAGGTAAACAAAAGTCAAAGTGTGTTAATAAATAAATGAATTTTGTCCATGAGAGTGGTGGCATCGTATTCGGGAGATCCAAAGTATTACATGATCAAAATTATGTGTTCGATAGAGGAAAGAAGAAGTGCTCATTTTTTGGGGGGGCCTGGGGCCACCCAATTGAATGTTTCTATGAAATTTATTCATGAGCCTATTGGTATAAAGATAAATCTTAAAGATGAGAACCAAATCACTTTGGATCAGACTAAGTCTGGATACTTGGTCTTCTTCTCCAGAGATAGCTGGAATCTTGCTATGCTCACAGGGAGCATACATCCCTAGAAAGAGCCACTGGTGGTAACCTAAATTTTTATAATTTAGAAGTCCCAATCCATTATCAAGAAGCATGTTTCTTAAAAAAAAAAAATCAAATCAAAAGCAGAAAGCTTTATGACACAAATAAATAGAACTAACTAATTGAAGCCTTTAGAAAATGCTAGAATTTAGACTCTCTACAAAGATGATTTTGACAGAGGATAAAGATGGTCAAATTTTAAAAATCTAAAAATGACCCAGTTCAGAAAATCAAATTTCCTATCTCCAGCAAAAATATTAGCTTTTTTACGAGGTTTTTGGATTTTTGACCAAAGCCAAATCCGAAAGTTAGGTTGTTATTTTTTAGTTAATTTATTGTTTTTTCAAAATAATTTGTAATAAGAGTTGTGTCTTTTCACCCTAAAAAGGTGTGAAAGCCACTCAAATACATATATATACATAATGTAAAATGTAAAGAGAGGACAATACAATAATAATACAATTTTGATAGATGGATTAAATGGATCAATAACTGCAAATGTGAACTCTATTGTACTATTTTCATAATCAATAAAGATAAGCCCTTTTTCTTCATGTATGCAATTGTTTCATTATCATTTTACAATTAGTCCTTCTGATAAACCGATAGAACTTCTTCAAAGTGACAGTTTGATGTGCATGCTTCCTAATTTGATTCATATTCTATATTCTCAATTGGTTTTCTCATTTTGCATGGTTAAATTATGTTGGTTGAGGCCTTAGTCAATTAGTCTATCATCTAAGAAGTATTACCCTTTTGATATATCTCTGAATTTGTTTTATGTTGCATGTACATTCCATAACACCTTTGAAGTGATAATTTTTCTTGTAAAACTGTCTCTAAGGTTGAACATAAGATTGGAATGATCTTGACTCTATTTCCCATGGTAGAATAAGGCACTAGTCTAATAAGTATTTGGATTATAGTTATTTAGTTCATTGTTTATAGTTTTGTGATATCTTATCTATCTGTTCATTTCAAATTACATATACATTTACCAAACATTATTTCAATTACTTAAAGTATTTCTACTTACAGTTCATGATATATTGCTTTCTGTTAGATTTATTTCAAGTGTCTTTCCATACTTGAGAGAGAAGGTTGAAGTGTTACTTATCTACTATAAAAGCCTTGTAACTTGAAGGATAAGTCAAGGTATAGGCCTACCAGCCTTGGTTTTGTAGAGCCAGAATTACAACGGTTCCAACCTTGCCTTTGTTGTGACTTGTTAGTTGGCCAAATCACTTGGGCTTCCAAGCATTGGATTGGCAAGTCCATTGGAAATCCAATATGTTGATTTGATTACCAACATGCCTGATGATATGTTAGGGCATTTTAAAGAAATTCCCATAAAGATATCTTAGTATGAGTGGCACGTAATTGTTCAACTAAGTCATACTCCTTAAAGGAAGATGGAAAACTAGGTGCTTGAGGAATCATAGGTTGAGAAGGAGGTAAAGAAGCTAGAACAATAGGCAGAGGGTTATTCCATGTGCAATAACCATGTGAAAAATAATCCATGTTATCAAATAAATCCAAAGGATCTATAGGTTTACCCTTAATTGGTTTTTGAGGACATTCTTTTACCATCAACAAAGGTTTAGGATATAACATTCTAGGTTCTTCAATGTTGCAAATAGTGGAACATGAAGGTAACCATGAACACATCCTATGGTAAATGTTAATTGAAGAGGTTGTAGAGGAGGATGAAATAGGAATAGGATCACTGGACATATTATTCAAAAAAAATTCATCCTTACTTCCATGTACCTCATTAGTGGATCTATCCTCTTTTTCAATAAAATCCTCATCATAGTATTCAAAACAAAAATCATACATGTTGAACACAAAGTAGCACTACAAGCATGAAAAATGTAAATGTTTTTTGTATTTTTAAAGAATTTTGGTGATTTTTATTTATTTATTTTTGAAATATAAATGCAAGAGCATAAAAAAAATCTAATTTTATATACAATTAGAATCCAACATAAAATCCAAATCTAACACCAAAAAGAAAGAGTTGTTGTAAATGGGTTCACCAAAATGTAAGGTGAAAAATTGTGTGGATATGGTTTAGAATACTGGGGGATTGCACATAAATGAAACCCTATGCCTTCATTAACCACTTACATTTAATGTAATGATAAGGAATATAAATCTAGAATTTTTTGCAAAGAGTAACAAAATGACATACATGCCTCATTACATAGAAGATCTGGTAATTGCTATTTTTGGGTGTCTATACTAAGTTTCTAGAAATTTTGCAACGGGATCTGAAATAGAAACATCGAGATGGAGAAAATGTAGATATATTTTTATTTTCTGATCTATGTCAACCTTGATCCAAATATAGGTCGACCTTGACCGGTTTATGTTGACCGTGACCTGCGTTTCTCTGATGGAAATTCTATTCGTATATCCTAAAAGTTTGTCGAAAAGGGAATCCAAATATGCTCTGCAACTCCCACAACAATGACTGTTGATATCTAAATATGGTATTTTGGGGTGGCTATATAGGGTTTTTCCTTAGTGAAATATTTTTTTTTGTTATCTCCACCTCCACGAATAGCTGGATATAATAGAATATGTGTGTTTGTGTGTTTCTCGTAGGAAGAGCTGTGAATATGCAAGGCCAAGATCTAATACTCTAGATTGAAACCCTAGCATGAATTGTAATGAGAGAGAAATGCATAGATTTGAATGTGATAAAGAAAGCATACCAATCCCCCAAGGCTAAATTACTCCTACCAAACTCACAATCTATAGTTTCTACCCCATGATTATATATTTTTAATGTTTGAATGTTGAAAATAGTAGATCAAAGAAGAAGGAAGGATATAAGAACTCCTTTCTCCAATGAATTTCCACAGTAGCTTGTCCAAAAAATCCTTTCTTGCATCAATGAATTATCATATATTTTCCTCCTATATCATCCTCTTGCATTCTTGCTTCAAGATCTCATATCATCATCATCATGTCATATCATTATCGCATGTCATGATCGGATGTCAAATGAAAGCTGAAGAGAATGCTTATATAGAGATTTCAAGGTAATCCTCCTAGGGAAATGTGAGGACCCACTAATTCAAATTTCACCTCAAATTATGGTCCAATCACAAGGAGGGAATGCATTAATTATATTTTGTTTAAAAACCATTATGGATTCAGATCTAGGGACCAATTTTGAATTTAGGGCCCTGCTATGATCCAAATTTGAAAGTGGGAACCAAAACCTGACAAAGGTCAAGGTCGACCTAGACCCTTACCTAGGTCAAGGTTGACCTCAAGCCTGACCTAGGTCAATTTCTACCTTGACCATGACCTAGTTTAGGGTTGACCTTGACCTTGACCTCAGGTTTCAGGCCGGTCAACTTAGAGTGCCAGTCAAATTCCTAGGTCAGTCAGGGACCTAGGATGATGGGAAAACATAGAAGAATGCCAGATAAGGGAAAAATGGCCAAGAAGGGATGTGATGAAGGCTAGGGGGACTAGTACATAGGTCCTACCTAGAAAATAGAGCCACAAAGAAGGAAATCAAGGAGAATCCTTAGGATCCTAACCCTAATTTCACCTAGAAATGAAGAATTACTAAGTGCAGATGCATCCTAAATGCAAATCTATCATGTAAATGCATGAAATGAGGGTGATAATCCTACCAAGGTGGAATTTCTTCAATTTTAAGATGATAAAGTATTAAATTATGGTGGTACTTTTACAAATACTTAATTGATGACATGTAATTTATGTTATGAGGAAGTTGAGAAACCTGTTTCAAAGAAAAAACACCTGAACAAGGAGGGAAATGGAGGGAAATAAATCTCTCATGAATCAAACTTATTATCCAGTACTACAAAATAGTTGTGTTATTTCCTTAGGAATTTACTAAACCTAAGAATGGTCAGCTTTTCTAAATTTAAAGTAAGTCGATTGTGTTGATAGTATTTTTTTGTTTATTGGGTGGGTGGCCACTTTTTTACACACCATCTTGGTGCACTTATCCCAATAGACATCATAATCTATTCTTCAAAAATAAACAAACAAGCATATGGTATATGCTCCTTCAAGTTCATATAAAATATGGTTAATCTACTTGTGTTCTATAGAGTGAATTACAGAGTGTAGGTCTAAAATGTGAGAAAGATAGACCCTTAAATGGTAGTGTCTAAGACAAAAGTGGAAGATTCAAAGACAACTCTCCATTCTCTTTTGCGCTTTGATTTTGTATTAGTTTATGAAGCTAATATACTTCCCTCCACTATTATTTACCATGGACATTGAGAGAGGTAATTTTCTCCACACTCAAAAGAGAGGTGCATCTCTACCACCCAGACATAATTGAAATTTAGCTTCAAATTTGGGAATTCATCCTTGCTAATTATAAATTCCCTTAGTTTTGGAATTATTTCCTATTATGATAGCCCACTAATATATAAACCATCATAAGTGCTTACGATAAACTCCTCCTCTTCCTCCTCCTCCTCATCCTCCTCCTCCTCCTCCTTCTTCTCCTCCTCCTCTTCTAAAATGTGAGAAAGATAGACCCTTAAATGGTAGTGTCTAAGACAAAAGTGGAAGATTCAAAGACAACTCACCATTCTATTTTCCGCTTTGATTTTGTATTAGTTTATGAAGCTAATATACTTCCCTCCACTATTATTTACCATGGACGTTGAGAGAGGGAATTTTCTCCACACTCACAAGAGAGGTGTATCTCTACCACCCAAACAAAATTGAAATTTAGCTTCAAATTTGGGCATTCATCCTTTTTAAGTTTAAATTCCCTTGGTTTTGGAATTATTTTCTATTATTATAGCCCACTAATATATAAACCATCAGTTTCGATTATGAGATCCTCCTCCTCCTCCTCCTCCTCCTCCTCCTCCTCCTCCTCCTCCTTCTTCTTCTTCTTCTTCTTCTTCTCAACATCGCCTACAACTAAAGTGACTCCAATTCCTTCCAAACAAGAAAAAGAATCAGAGATTCTTAATGTGCCTATGACAAGTCCACAGGATTTTGTGCCCAAATTTCCATCACCCCCTGATAAAATCAAAGATACAGATGAAACCATTATGATTAATGATGTTAAGATAAAAATGAAAGCCTCATATAATGACTTGAACAAATTTGAAAAAGCATTTGTCAACACTATAGAAACTGAGCAGTTATGCACTGATAATACCTTCTTGCAGCAAGATGAAGTTCTTATTGAAGACTCAACAGGTTTAAATAATAAGGAAGGTAGTCAATCTAATGAACAGCCCTCTATGGAGATCCCAGTGAAAAGTGAATGTATAGATGTAAGTCAAAATGCTATATTCACTCCATCTATCAAACCATCAATATCATTGTTGTCAAGTTTGACCCCTGACTCAGCAAACCTAGATGCATGGGGAGAAGAAGATTTGATGAAAATAAGTGTATTAGCCATGGGGAAAGCAAAAGAGAAACAAGTTATGAGAAATCCTCTCTTTCTTGAGTCTGTAAACATTTTGAACAACCTAGTGCCAACAGACAAGAAACTGGCAAATATTCAATCAGTTGATGATTTTGATAGCTTCTTGACAAGCTTCAAAGAAAACTTCACAAGTCTAGTAGACTCAACTACTAAAATTGTAGAAGAAAAGTACAAAAGGAAAGTATGGATGATCTCATAAATAACTTTCTCATTATATCTTAACTCATTGAAGATTGGTCAAGAAATTATGAAAGTGTTAGCAACAAAAGGCAGAAATGTGATAGTTAACTGTATGGACAGAGGAAAATTCACTTATGAACACATCAAGAATATTGAGGAAGCAGACATCTTGGTTGAAAATATAAGAAAATCAGTTGAAACCTCTCATCAAGACATCAATGTCTTTAACAACATCTATCAAGGGAAGATAAATAAAATTGAGAAAGCCAAGATAGAGATTAACAAGATAAAGACCAGACAAACACAACTGAGAAATGCACTTGTGCCCTCCTTAGTTGTACTAAATGAGAACATAAAACAAATTGATGAAACTATTTTCACATAGGATCAAGGCCCCTCCATGGATCTAGTAAAGATCGAGAAGCTCAGATATGCATTATGTGCCCATCTTCAGACTGTTGATGCACTCAAGGCATTTTGGCAACAAGAAATCAAGAATTTGTAGATTGCATATCTAGATGTGTACTCTGATTAAGTACTTAGATAATTTCAATTTTTTACACCTTTGTCATTAATGTCAAAGGGGGATTATAGTATATATAGAATATCAGTATATATAAAGGAGATTCGTTTATATAGATAAAACTATGATGTATAGTTTGAAAAGATATAGTAGTTTTGTGTTAAGTCAAAGTTTAGTAACTTAGCCACATTCCTTTGTTTCCATTAATGACAAAGGGGATGATTGTTGGAAATTTGAAAATACATAGATTATAGGACTACTTTTGTGTTTTCATTATGGCAACAAAGTCATATAGGATTTTTGACAGTCAGTTCATAAACCTTGAAGACCAAAAATTTACTGACCAGGGCACTAGCACACATACATATGATTGAGTCATGGTCTGCATATTTGGATACAATATTATGGATATATTATTATGCTAATTCTACACACGCAGGTTCAGATATATCAATATGGTGAAGTTACAACAAGTCCAAGTTCCCTAGCAACCCGACAGAACAGAGCATGGAGCCGACTCTAATTTTTTATTAGCGCATGTTAATTTGTTTTCCATTGGCTATGCACCTATTGTAAAATGTTTATAATTATCTTATTAGAACTCATGTAAACATGCTTAATCCAATTCATTTAGAAGTGTTGTGTATGTTTTTTTTGGGCTGACTAAGTCCTAGTTTTTGGTTGCCTCTATTGAGTATGTATATATACTTAACATGTATTTTGTATTATGTGTTGCGAGGAAAAAGAGAAACATATAGAAAGTAAGATAGAAGAGAAAGAAGAATAATTATCATGAGATAAATCTCAATTAATGATTAGAGTTTCAATGCACAAAAGGAATTGATCAGACAAGTAGTGCAATAACAATAGTTCAATTGACAGATATATTGTGTATCTCTCATCAGGAGGTTGTAGCCTTCTTCTTTATTGAGCAGTGAGCTTAGGAAGTGAGCCATCCACCTTTAATAGGGTTTTGTAAACACTCCTAACAAGATCATTGTACTTGCATTGTAAAGACTACTCTTAACAGGGCAAAAGAACTCTAACAATTTCATAAGATTAGTACAATTATTTGTCGGTACTAATTCCCACCGGGGTTTTCCTCTGATCAAGGTTTCCCCATAAACAAATTTTTTGTTGTGTTATGATTAATCAATTGTATTTTGGTTTAAGTTTCAAATTGATGAATTATACTAAACACTGATTCACCCCCCCCCCCCTCTCANAATTATACTAAACACTGATTCCCCCCCCCCCCCCTCTCAGGGTTTCTAACACATCTATCTTCTATTGGAGATACTTGTTTGCAATTTTTGGATAAAAAATATGTGGAACCAATATAGACTATGACTGTGGAACAAATGATGGAACATAAGCTTCTTAACATAATGATGATTGATATAGCTTCTTCACTCAGCTACTCAGAATTTGATAAAGCAAGCATTGACCTACAGCCTATGATATGTGGAGGAAATTATAGGACATTCATGGAGGAGATGAAAATGTAAAGTGAGCCAAAGAAGAAAGTCTTAGAGGAAAATTTGACCAAATGAAAATGAAAGAAGTAGAAGAAATTAAAATATAGAATGAAAGAATCAAGAAGATTGTGAGTGCCATTAGAGCTGTAGGAGGAATAATTGAAGATACAATAGTGGTTAGCAAGATATTAATAACCTTACTTCCTATCTATGCTATTAGAGTTTCATCTATTCAAGAGATGAGGTGCACTAAGTATATAAATTTGGATACATTAGTCGGAAGGCTTACAACTTTTGAGCTGGACAAATTTGACAATTATTCTCCTAGCTATAGCAATCTTGAGTCGGCATTCAAAGACAAATTAAACCTTGGTAAGAAGGACAAATACTCAAAAGGGAAGTATATTGAAAGTGATAGTGATGATAATCCGATGATGATGACCTAGATATCATCGAAGCATTAGTTGTAAGGCAAGCTACCAAAGGTAAATACAAAGGTAAAATACCGTTGATTTGTTTCTCATGCAATGAGGTTGGTCACATTGCTCCTAAGTGTCTTAACAAAGAAGACAAAGATGAGAAAAATTTCAACAAGTACAAAAGCAAGAAAGATTTCAACGACTACAAGAGATACAAGGACAAAACTAAGAAGTCTTGTTATATTGATAAGGATTCTAACAATGATGAAGAAGAAGATGAAATGGTTTATATTTCTACTAAGGATGAGTCAGATGAAGAAGATGAAAAGACAACACTTTTCTCACATATCAGTAAAAATGACACATGGATAATTGATAGTGATTGTTCTCATCACATGACTGGGGGTAAGAAAAAATTTGAACATCTTGAATTCTATGAAGGTGGGAGTGTCAGTTTTTAGAATGATGAACCCTGCTATGTAAAATGAAAATGTTGCATTGCTCTGACAGAAGGAATCAAATGTGATAATGCTTATTGAGTTGAAGAACTAAGGAAAAATCTACTCAATGTAGCTGAGGTGACTAATATTGGTTTTAAGGTAGAATTCATGAATTATAAGGCCAAGCTCCTGGATGGAAAAGGGAATCTAGTTGGAACTAGCAAGAAAACAAAAGGTAATCTATTTTATCTTGATATCACTGAAGGTTCATGCTTCATTGCACAAGTAGGAGAAAGTTGGATATGGCATAAAAGCTTGTGTCATGTAAATTTTGATAATCTGGTAAACATAAGAAAGAACAAGAGACTTAGAGGTATTCCTATTTTTAAGACACCCGAGTTAGGAATATGCAAACAATGTCAAATTGGAAAGATGAACAAGACAAGTTTCAAAAGCAAGAATTACAATATTGATGAAATATTGAAATTGGTACACACTAACCTTTGTGGAACAATTGGAACAACAAGCTATACTAGAGAGAAATATTTTATTTTGTTTGTTGATGATCATTCCAAAATGATGATTTTCATGTTTCTCAGAGAAAAATCAGAATCTTTTCAGAAATTCAAATGATATCTTGCAAGAGTTGAAAAGGAAACAAGAAAGAAACTAAAATGTCTAAGATCAAACATAGGAGGAGAATTCATTTCTAATCATTTCAATGAATTATTTAATGAAAGAGGAATCAGAAGATAGGTATCTACCCCTAGTACACCACAAAAAAAATGGAATAGTAGAAAGAAGAAATATATGCATTATGGATTGTGCCAGAACACTAATGATTGAAAATAATGTTGCTGCCAAATACTGGATGGAGGCCATCAACACTACAGTGTTCACCTTGAACTGAGTTCAACTGAAGAAAGGTAGTAACCAGACACCTTTTGAATTATGGTATGGCTATAAACCTAATGTTCATTATTTAGAAGTATTTTCAAGTAAATTTTACATCTTGAAGGATGCAAGAAATGGAAAACTAAATGTAAAAAGTAATGAAGGAATATTCCTAGGTTAGTCATGCAAAAGAAAAGCATACAAATGTCTAAATCTTACTACTCATAAATTCATAGAAAGTGTACATGTCAAGATTGATGAGTTTGAAAAATGATATGAAGAGCAGAGAAGTAAAGAGCTTGAAGACTACAAGAAATTTGTGTATCTTGAACCATATACTATGCCTATGACTTGAACAATAGTGATTGCACAATAGAACTATCAACCATTGAATATACTAACACAAATAGTATTGTTGGAAATATTCAGGATTAACCAAGTTACTGAGAGGGGAGGGGTGAATCAGTAACTCTTAAAACTTTAAAACATTTCTGCACTTTTATATTCTTTAGCCATTCATTCATCTAATCTACTGCAACCATGAAAATGTAATCATTCATAACACAACACAAATATTGGTAACCCAGAAACCTTCCAAATAGAAAGTAAAACTGGGGTGGGGATGGTACCCACAAAACTTTGGTACTGCAGTATAAAGTTGGCCGGTTAAGGCTTACAATAATCACTTCTGATGATATGCCCTGTTAAAAGCAATTTGGACTGCTAGGTCCACCTTGTTAGAGGATTTACAAACATACAATGAAGTATGCACTTGGTTAAGAGATTTACAAAAGACTGTTAAGTCTACCCGGTAAAAGGATTTA